>CAKAKR010060136.1:63438-171572 GCA_916700685.1 Adelosebastes latens
CCCCCCCCCCCCCCCCCCCCCCTCTGCTCTTGTGTATGATATAACCATCTGGGGTCGCTCACCTGACCAATGACCACCAGGCTGTCAGGGTGATAATGTAAACCTCTCTGAGAGGAGATAACAGCCTGCTGGGATAATTGGCCACACACACACACACACACACACACACAGATGAAGCCAGGGGCACACAGAGACACCTCTCAGTTACCATGGGAACTTGACCTGAAGCCCCTGTATACACTCACACACACACACACACACACACACACACACACACACACACACACACACACACACACACATCTCAGTGAATAGACCCTACACCCCCCACTGTGTACTTTGCCCAGATGAGATGCTCGCAGGAGAAATAAACTTCAGACATTAAGGAGGTGATGTAACAAGGCAGCTGGGCCACAACATGTTTCCTTAGGTAACAGAGAAGGTATGTTGGTCTGTTATAACCAACATAAAGACGGAACAAGAAATCCAAACATAAAACATTTTGTGATATACCCTATAGTTAAAGATGTTTATTCAATTTGTGAATTTTAGGACAAATTAGTCCAGCAGTGTGCTTTTATTGTAACATATTGAGCTGAACTGAACCTCCATAATGAAGCAAAGTGTTTGTTGAGCAGTGAAAAGGTTCTCTGAGTTCACGCTTCAGTAACTTGGCCTCTTTGAACCCTGCAGCCTGGCTAGCATCAACATGAAAAGCAGTGTGGATCATCATTAGTTGTCCAGAGGACGACTGTTAAGTGTGTAACTTGTTCCCTCTTGTGGTAAAAAGTGCATACTACAAGCACAGAGAGAGACACTGGTGCAGTTTGTTGTTAAAGCTAATAACTGAAAACCAACCAATGTGCAGAAGAAAATATTCTTTTACTGGAATACAGTTGACAAAACAGTTTCATCTCATCTAATGGTCCATTCAATAACTGTTGCAGAGCTTTCAATCACATCACATGATCTTCATCAGCCCATGGAGTTTGCGCAGTAGCTGCAGATGTGCAAATTTTCTTCTTTTTTCTGAGCACTTCAAGGACTTCTTGTCCACGATGGCTTGGGCCAAAGCCAACAAAATGTGAAGCAAACATGGATGAAAAGTCTTTAGAGTGCTCAGATTTTCATTTGATAATCTGCACTTCCATGACAACTGAGTAAACTCCATCTGCATGAGGATTATGTAAATATCACCAAAAGCTCAAGAAGAGCTACAGAATGGAACTTGAAGTGAGATTATTTTATTACCCATTTTTTACAAAGACAAGAGTGAATTTTGAAGCTAAACTACACAAGTAAAGCTTCATTTGGACTTCATAGAAGAACTTAAAGCCTCTTACATTGCATCCATGTTGTATCTAAGGTTATAATAGTTTTACATTTTTTTTATTTCATTTTAGTTTAGTTTTTCAGAGGGTGTTTGCTAGTTTTAGTTTAGTTTCAGTTTTTCGGAAAGGTTTAGTTTTAGTTATTATATATTTTGTTTTAGTTTTACAGTAGTTTTAGTTTGTTTTTGTTAAGATCAGGTGTAATGTTTCAGAAGTATGTAGCTACATACAAAATACATGGTTGGAGAACTGTGTAGGAATGGCCATAATGTTTAATGTTTAATCTTCACGCTACTTTAGTGAAGCAATTGCGACATAGTGCCATCTCCTGGAAGATCAAGTCTGTTCAATTTCTGTGGTTCGATGTCACGAGAGTTGACAGAAATTCATGCTGTGTCCTTTCAATATCGATTGCTAAATTAATTTAATGAATGTATATTAGTTTTTTTAACCAGGCAATA
This sequence comes from Adelosebastes latens, assembly GCA_916700685.1. Taxonomy (NCBI): domain Eukaryota; kingdom Metazoa; phylum Chordata; class Actinopteri; order Perciformes; family Sebastidae; genus Adelosebastes; species Adelosebastes latens. Next base: position 65,231 of record CAKAKR010060136.1, read on the forward strand.
TCATTTCAGTTTAGTTTTGCTTAAAGGATATAGTTTTTATTTAGGTTACAAAAAATATTTTTAACTACTTATTTTTGCATTAGATTCCGTTTTAGTTTATTATAATAACCCTGGTTGTATCTAAACAATGAGCTTTGGAAAATATCACTTTCTGTCCCATCTATAAAGCTTGAATCCATCCCATGCTTAAATTTTGTCCGAGATTTGTTTGCACACTTCTTCCTCTGAGATGCATCGGTTATCAGGAATTTTATTGCTATAGATGCTTTTTGATGACATTAATTAAAGAAAGTCGAGAAAGCCGCACATTCATAACTGCAAATTTAGTCTTTCATTTCAAGTTCTAAAGACTGATATTTTAGCATACTGCCCTCTTTAAGATGTACAGTCATTTACATTTATTCATTTGGCGCCTTTGTCCAAAGCGACATACAAATGGGTACAATCCAAGCTGTAGTAAATCAAGGAGAAGTCATTTCATTCATATATGCTCTTTATTTCCCTTTAAATGATCTATTCTGAAAGTTTACAGCTTTTTACAGCATATTAGTATTTTTTTGTAAACGTTAATGTCAGCTAAATTCTTTTAAAAAGTCACAATATACAAACAAAAAGTAATAAAGCGTTCACATTAGTGTCATAACGTAATAGCTTATCAAACAGCTCCCTTTAAAGCTCATGATTGTGATTGTTAAGTTTGAATTAAAGGTCATTTAAAAATACAGACATATTAAATAATTCAGCCATCATCACTGTGAAAGCATTATTTAGTGTTGTGACCATTTATATAAGCTGCTTTAATTTTGTAGTGCAATATTTGGTAAGTGTAAGTACAGCACATCCCATTTCGTCATTAGTCAAAAGTAATAAGTAATATTTCTCAAAATTATGCTTTTGAAAGAAATATTCCACAAACACAAACAAATGGTGGGTGTGTATACGTGTATATATGTGCGTATCCATGTGCACTGATGGAATAGTCAAGGTGAGGTCGTAGTCATTCACCCGTTGGGCTCTCAGCCGCAGCAACGTCTCGCTAAAAGTTCAACCTGCTCCTCCTGCGTGGCACCGATTTAGTGACGCCATTAGCCGAGAGTCATTCTGACTCAAAGAAGGCTCTCACAAGTCCTGTCTGAAGACGGTGCACTGAGGCGTTAAAAAGGCAGAGTTTTAGCCTTGGAGCTCAGTTTGAGCTATACCTGCAAAGACAGAGCAAGATAAGAAGATAAGAAACAGGAGAAATGATCTGTATCTGTCTTCTTACTCGTCTGCTGCACCCAGGACTCTGACTGACTGCTGGTCAAAAATGAAAAGAAACTAAATATACCCTGTTGCAACTCTGACAAGCTAGACATTATCTTTCACTGCATGTTCACATATATATACTCCAGTCCCTTTTTTATATATCCATCGTAAAGGGTATGTTCACCCATTATCACAAAAAACATATTTCCTCACATAGCTCTATGGTGTATAGCCATAAAGATAGTTTTGGTCTAGTTTGCCCCGTTTTGATACATTCATCTCTGAGATTTCTGCAACCAACCCAATACAAATTGATGTAGATTGAGTATGGAATTTCAGGTGTGGTGCTCAGAGCATTTCTTTCCAGAAACAGTGTCCCAATCGTAGAAATAAAATGAGAGTAGAGCAGACATTGAGCTGTTTGCCGTGGTCATTTGACTAGTTCAAAAGAAAATGTCGCTCAACACAGTGCATTGACTATAGAAAAAATTGTTCCTTTGAAAACTGTTGATTTTTAAAACTAGAATTTTCGCCTTGCTGTTGTACGCCTCCACCAGCTAGTCAAGTTGCGGTTTACATCCACGTCTGTCGAAAATGTCATCACTTCATCACTTTATGCTGTTAGACATTTGTGTGAAATGTCAAAATTTAGATATGAATTCTTGAGTTATGGCCAAAAACGTGTTTTAGGAGGTCACAGTGACCTTGGACAACCACAATCAAATCAGGTCATCCTGGAATTCAAGACGTTTGTGCCAAATTTGAAGAAATTCACTCAAGCCGTTCCTGAGATATCACGAGAATGGGACGGACAGTGACGTTGACTTTTGCCCACCAAAATCTATTCAGTTCATCCTTGAATCCAAGTAGATGTTTGTGCCAAATTTGAAGAAATTCCCTCCAGGTGTTCCTGAGATATCGTGTTCACAAGAATGGACTGATCACACCAGAGGGCAGCATCCACCCACAAACCACAGACTGAGTGGTTGCATGACTGAGAGTTCTTGTGTCCAGCAGCTATTTGATATTTCGCACATAAAGGCTTCTGTGTGTCTGAGGGGAATTCACGGCTCTTTTGAGGTCTGCATTCTGTTCAAAGATGGACAGATTTTTTTCTTCTTGATAGTGCTCTTGCAGAAAGCGTGCATTCACACAGTAGTCACACAGACATTCATCCTGTGGACACATAGTGGACACACCTGTCAACACACATTTTCATCTCACTCTCTCAGAATTATCTGTGGCTATAAAGTTTATATCTAAAAGCTAAATTGATCAAGTAGCCAAAATACTCCTGTGTGTGTGTGTGTGTGTGTTTGAGTGTAATGAAACCAATACGCTGCAACTAAGGTGTTTTATAGAGTCTACTCATCATCAGCCTCTCAGCAGTCTGTAATTTCCTTGTTCACTTCAGTCAAGAGCTAAAAGGAAGAATAATAAACCTTTGGACCATGCAGGATGACTCACTAAATAGATATGCAAATCTCAGTACCTCATTGTTCCTAATCAATGTTAATCATCGCTTCACCCTGATAGCTTATCACACTCCATTATGTGGATTTACGCCGCCAAATCCATTATTTCAGTGCGGCAACAAGTGAGATTGAAATACACAAAAATGTCCACATAGGTCCGTGTGATCCAGCTCCGTTATCAACCGTTTTTTGCTGTTCCTGTGGTCTGCCTTTTGGCTTGACCTGGGATTCTGGGTTCTGAACCAAAGTGCTTGCGATGTATCTACCAGATGCGGTGCTCTTCAAGGAACAGTTGTAGGGCACGTGTGAACTTTCCCCCTCCAGGTAACTTTCGATCGTCAGCCAACCTCCTTCGGCCACCTGTTTAGTGGTGTGGTGCGTCACAGACCCGTCGGAGAGATTGTGGGAGCCGTGGAACCAGTGCACGTCTCCGTCCGGGTAGACGTTTTTAAATCTGCAGATGGGACCGCCACTGGTCAAAATACCCGTAACGATGCCACAACACTCTGAGGGGAAGACCAGAAGAAGAGTTTTGAAATTAACTTCAATAATGAACAACATTAGGGACACTTAATGTTCTCATTCAGCATGTTAAACCATCAAACACCCACCATACCTCAATGATTTATATCATCAAATCCATAACAATCACAAGGGATAGGGTGGTGGAAAGTACATTTACTCAAATATTGTGCAATTGTAATTCTACATTCCTTTATACGTGCTGCATTTTAGAATAAAAATATGTACTTTTTAATCCTCTGCTTTTATTTGGGAGCTATATCAACTATTGCATATTAAGATTTTACACACAAAGCGCATAATGAGTTTTTTAAAATATGATGCTTATTTTGATAGATTACACTGCCCAACATTATTTAAAGTAGTTTACATTAGCTTAACCAGCAGCTACATTAAAACACCATTTCCAAGGATCTGTCAGCTAAGAAACCACTCATTAATACTTTATAGATATATAGCCATAACACATTAAAAAAGGACAACTTTTGGATTACCAAGTAAAAAAAATCAATTCTGCTGGTGTTCATCTTCCATCAGCATAACTGGATTTGTCTTTATAGCTATTGAGCTATTTAATGAATCAGGAAAAATCCTCTAATTGGCTGGTTCAACCATTTACTTTCTGCAAAAGAGCTGCAGACAAAAATCGATTTATTAACAATTTATGCAGAACTGAGCCACCAGGTCTGCAGTTAAAAATTGTATTGAGTCATTAATAAACGGTTCCTCAGCAATAATCCACCAAAGTGAGTACCTCATTTAAAAAAAAAAGGGGGTTATGGATTTCTCATTTTCTAATATGTCGTTAGTTGCAGTTGTAAATAATGAATTAATTATTTGTGCAACAATTAATTCTGTTCAGACGCTCTGCAGTTGTTTCTTGGCCTTCCTGATGCTGGTGGAGGATTAAAACCAGGCAGAGAAATGTTCTACAACCTGACAACATATAAAACATTAATAAGTTACCTGTTAACCAACGATAAAGCCTAACGTTGTAATTTACCTAAAACGCTCAATTTAATTCACAACAGTAGTCCAATACTATACGATACGTATGTAAAAAAATATATCACTGCGCCAGTCTTAGAGCTTTTTGACATTTAAGAATATTTTTCTGTTAATAATTCTGTTATTATTTAAAATGTAATATATATATATGAATCTTTTTTACTTGTAATTAAGTATTTTTAAACAATACTCACTACTACTACTTTTACTTAAAGGTAGCCCAGAACGGACAAATCAAACTCTTGCTGCTTGGGCCGCTAACGTTACTCGCTCACGTCGCCGCCGCCGCAGCTCTCTCTCTCTCTTGCTTCACCCCTCACTTCCCACGTACACACACATTCTACGCACTGGCTCTGCTCCAAATGACCTCCAAATGACCTCTTACAACAACTCCAATGTGCTCGGTGCTTCAGTTGGTTGCAATCTCCTCACCTCACCGCTAGATACCGCCAGAATCTACACACTAGACCTTTAAAAATACCTAAGAAATCAGCTTTTCAAATGTTTTATGCCAAAGGAAATGCATCCAACACGTTTGTTAGATCTCAATGATACACACAATGCACTTTGGTGAGTAACACTGTATGGAAATACTTTTGTTTACTAGAATACACCACAGGCCACCTTTAAGTAAAGAATCTGAATAGTTATGTCACCACTGCAACTGAGGAAGTAGCTAAAGAGTAGCAGACCAGTCTTGCTGTATTTTGTACATTCATGACAGCAGTTTTACAAATGGTGTTGAGACATATCACTGTTTGTCTAAATAAGATTAGCTGTGGACACTGACCTTGTAACTCCACTCTTGTGTACGCATGGGAAACTCCCATGTTGGATTGTAGTTTGCACATGTAGCGCTTCGAGTCTCCGCTCTCCCGTGGCTGCACTGTTTTAAAGACGAGGGACAACTGTCCGTGTTTGTACCTACAATGGAAGTCACTTTGAGTGTGTGAGTGGTGTTTGAGTTTTCCTTCACTGTCCACAGAACAGAAAGTAGTGCGGTTTTGGGACCACATCATGTGTTTGACTAATAGGTCATCTCGAGATGAGGACACGTCGCAGTTTAGGATAACCTGTTGGCCGCACTCTGCAGTGATCCTGGGAGTCACACTTAGTTTCACCAACTCTGTAGGCAAAGATACAGATCACAATCACACTGTTACACCTTTAGAACATTACACCCTGACCTTCCTTTAAACTTTTAAAGGAAAAAGCAAGAGATTTTTCCCCCTTGATAATTTTGAAGTCATTTGACATCAGTACATACAGTTTTTCTACTGAGTTTAAACTAGTTTAAAATTGTTTCACATACCTTGTTTTGTAAGAGCGAATGCAGTTATAAGCCAGAGAAGTGTATACGATGCTGTGTCCATTGTCACCTCTTTTGCATTTCACTGTAACATGAAGAACAATCAAATTAAAACAGCTCTAAATATACTGTAAACACACTAGCAGGCAGGTTAAAACATTGATCTTAGCAGGCTGATTTACCCTTACCAAAATGAAGTTTATTCAAGTGTGCTATTAGTTTACTTCTTTGGAACTTGAAATAAGAGAGTATACTTTCAGTTTACTTTTTATGTACTTATCAGAGATATACTTAACAAAAGTATACTTAAGTATACTTGGCTCATACTGACAAGTATACAGAAAAGTCTAAGTAAACTTGGCTTATAGGCCTACTTCCTTAATCTTTTGCTCAAGATATACTTAGTAAGTAAGTAAGTAAGTATAATTAAGTATTCTTGCCTTATAGGCCTACAGAAAAGAATACTTGGCTTGTAGTTATGCTTACTTTTTGATAGAGTAGCCTATTAAAGTGTGTGAGAGTTTGTAAAAGGATGTTTTGATATGAATTTAGTTCAATTCATCAAGTTTTTGGATTATCTGTTCACCGTAGAGGCATGTGAGAACAAAACATTTTATTAATTTTTTAAATCTCATCACAAATCATCACGTAAAATAGCAAAAGGAGCAAGTCTCTTTATGTAAAACATAAATCGTTGGCTAAGTACTATAAGTTAAAGTATACAAAGGATACTTTCTTGAACTAAAAAGCAGAGATGTTCACAAGTAATTTTTTGCAAGTCCAAGTAAAGTTTCAAGTCTTCAACCATATTTCAAAAAGCAGCATGTTTGTTAAGTCTCATATTTGAGTTGAACTGACCTCAGAAGGATTGGTGCTTCTCCTCAGCTCTTCTCAAGTAGTCTCTGATTCCTTCTGGTGCTTCTGCGCATAAATATCCTCCTTCAGACTTGTCCCTACGTTAATGATTACAGAATTATGAAGAGGAATTACTAGGAAGGCTTATCTCTGTGGAGGGTATGTGCTAGAACCTGAACAATGGGAGAGGAAGTGTTATGTTTTATGTGTGTGTGTGTGTGTGTGTGTGTGTGTGAGAAAGCGACAGAAACACAGACGGAGAGTGAAGGCCTATTCATGAAGGAGTAAAAGCTGCAACAAGTAGAGACTTGTATGACTGCCTTTGATGTGTTGCAGCACTGTTTCATTTTACTGAATTCAACTGTCTTGTATATTTTTTCCCATGAGGTCATTATGACTATTTGATTTTGCTCAAACTCCATGGCAATAGCTCCAGGGGAAAGGCTTTAATCTATTATGTTCCAGACAGACACTCTCACTAAGGTCAGGACTTTGTTGTGCCTTATTGTAAATTCATTAGTCAGTTTATTGGAAGCAATCATGTCATCTTGGACGAGTGAGATAAATGTCCGTAATACACACTGGTCAAAACCAGTGGGCAACTTCCGGGTCTGAAAAGTGGAGCCAATGCTGAAGTGCCTTAAACTTGCATTCTTTCTAATAGCCAGCAGGGGGCGACTCAAAGAAGTCTGATTGTATAGAAGTCTATGAGAAAATGAGCCTACTTCTCACTTGATTTATAACCTCAGTAAACATTGTAAACATGACTTTATGGTCTCAATTGCTAGTTTTAAGTCTTCTTCAATACAGCATGATGTTCGTTTAGTAAATTATGTTCCCATTGAGAGTCAAAGAGACCATCACATTATGCTTTAGGGCGTGGCTACCTTGTGGTTGACAGGTTGCTACCACGACGTTGTTTGGTTTGGGAGTTGTCCGTGTTTCCATCTTAAAACTTTAACCCCATTCACAGTGTTTTTTCAGTTCGGGAAAGTTAATTGTAACATTTTGGTCACCTAAAAATGACTTATTCAGCATTCGGTTGTGCTTAGCTTCACCCTCTCATGTCACCTCTGGTTGCAAAAACCCAAGATGGCGACGGCTAAAATGTCGAACTCAAGGCTTCTAAACGGCAGTCCACAAACCAAAGGATGACGTCACAGTGACTACGTCTACTTCTTATATACAGTCTGTGGTCAAAACATCATTTGTTTCACACTTCACACTTGACACTCATCTTTATACCAATCTGCTTTTCATTTATTGTATTTTACTTTGATCATTTATATTCAATGTTACGTCTCTATATTTTTACTTATTTGTGTCCCCCTGTTGATTTACTGTTTAGGTTTCTTCTTCATTCATTCTGTGGACAAGGTACAACTAGAGGAGTCAGTTTCTGTGGGTGAACCATATGTGACATCAGAGTTCAATTTTGGAAAATAGGTAGAATGCACAATGTACCAGGTGATGGGAAGGCTGTATTTTTGCATGAAAATCTTGCTAAATGCAGCTTTAACGTCCATAAACAGATCACCATTTCTTATCTTATTATTATCAGTAAATACAAGGAAGAGACTGAAACTAGCTCTGAATTTATCCTACTAACATACTGTATATTAGCAATCCCTTATGACTCCTACAGAACCGCATCATTGTCTAAAATGTATATAAAACACATAAAAGAGCCGTGTTATTGCATTAAGTGACATATTCCTTCATTGCGGGGAACATGACCAGTGCAGTTTATTTTGAAACTGTCTAGATGTCACTGAGGTTGCCAGGGATTCTGTGTTTACACTGCTTTACCAACCTGACGAGCCGAGGGGGAATACAACATATATGTCAGACTATTAGGAAACAGAGTCACAACTTGGGAAATGCAATTTAAAATAAAAAAGTGTTTTATTTTTTTAATTGTGAAGTGATGCCAGCGTCGTCCTTTAAAATGACATTCTCCAGTCATAATAAGCATTGATTTTCAATGGCTCTGATTTGGACACTTACAGTATGAGTGTTAATTAGAAAGCTGCTTGTCCAGTGTGTGACAGAGACTTAGTAACTGGTAGTCATTTATTTAATTGAGCACTGGGAGACAGGAAGCAGAGCAGTGCCGGCCAAAGAGATCTCAGATATTTATACGACAGGAGGAATCTGAGCAGCGTTCAACTGCGAAAATGAGCATCAATGTTGTGACTTAAGGACCCATTCAATGGTTGATTTGTTTACTTTATGTCCTTCTTCTGTGTACAACTTTTTTACTTTGGTTCCTATTATAATCTGTTCCAATCACAAATAATTGAACTTTTCTTGGATTGTATTCGGCTGTGGTTATTTACAGGGACATCATTAACAAGAATTAAGTGCGTCCCGCAGGTTGTAGGGAACCCTGGTGAGCGTTACTGCAAAAACTGCTGAGTATGTACAACACATGCAAATTTGAAAGCACCAAGATGCAGAAATCCTACACATACAGGCCAATTAGAAGGCTCTGGATGTGATTTACAGAACGTTACCATGTATAATTATCTTTTCCTCTCTCCAAATGGGTTGCTTGCTGTCCATGTTCAGATAAACAACAGCAATGCTTGCAAAAATACAGCATCCCCATTCAATTCAATGAGGCCACTATGCAGAGGACGCCGGGAAAAAAACGCAGATGACCATCTGGCAAAACAACTGATGGCCTGAGGCTACATTAGCCGCTACTAGCAAAGCACACCTGAATCTCTGACCAAAACTGTCGGCCGTCTAGTTGCATTGTGAGTAATGTAGGTGCCAGGTTCTTGACAAGGAAGAAAAATATGTGGAATAAAAAACGTCAATATCTCTGGTTCTGCTGCAGGGATTTCAGAACTGTCCATTGTGAGTTGGAGTCAGGACACAAAGTCAGATACTCTATTCTTGGAGACTACAGTCATTATTTACACAGCCACAAGAGTTACGTCAATTTACTTCCTAGTAAAACATTAACATCTTCAAGTGTTCTTGCTTCACGTACCTTCTTTGTCAACTACGCCCCAAAATTATGGAACGCACTACCCATAAATATTAGGGAAGCAAGCACGCTAGACATTTTTAAAAGACATCTTAAAACCTATCTTTTTACCAGAGCATTTTCTCTGTAACTTGCACTACGAATTTTATCCTGCACTATTTATATTTTACTATTTCTACTGTTCTAAAATGTTTTATTACTTTTATCATGATTTTGTTGACTCCATGCACTGCTCTTGCTGTTTGTTTTTTATCGATTTTATGTAAAGCACTTTGAACTGCAACTCTTGTATGAAATGTGCTATATAAATAAAGTCTTACTTACTTACTTACTTGTTTTGGCAGAACAGATGCAGTTAGACGCCATAACAGTGTTTTCAAGCCCTTCACCAGTTTTCTTGCATTTTGCTGAAATATGGAAAGAAAAAAAATTAAAATGACTCATGATTTATTACTGTCAGTGTTATAACATCAACACTTCTGTGTTATTACATTACATATGCACATATATGCATGTTTTATGCATAATGTCGTGACTTCTTCTTCCTGCCGCAGCTTTGATAGTTATGACCCACATCAGGCTGTTCATGTTATACACTGTTCATAGCTATATCAATGAAAAGTAATGCACTGTAATTCGCATATGTTCAGCCCGTTCTCATTCCCAGGGCGTCAAATACCAACGTTTTGTCACGGCCGTTGGCGTTTGATACTACTGATCAGCTGTTTGTTCGTGTCCCATGTTGACAATGTCAAGTCACATTTTCACTGTATAAATGTAGTAGTTTTATGCCCAACCATATTGTTTTGTTGCCTAAACCTAAGCAAGTGATTTGTTTGATTCACAATATTAAGCATGTGTTTACGGCAACCAAAAAATTTAGTGTGATGAGTTAGGATGAGAACGTGTTGATATATCCCATGAAATCAAATCGTATGTAGTCTAATCCGTGTAATCGTGAACCAGGTAGTATAAAGAGCGACAAACTCTGAGTATGGAGGAGGTCCAGCGGGAGGTCAGAGTGGATGGGTGGGCCCAAAAAAAAACAGACTTTGGTCTAGGAGGCAGCTGTTCGTGTCCCATGTGAAACCCAAAGTCACACTGAATTATTTGTCAAGTAACTTCTGTACTTTATTAATGCCACTTCTAGTTATTTTAACCAAAACCTTCTTTTCCTAGACCTAATAAGTAGCTTTGTTGCCTAAACCTAACCAAGCTATTTCCTGTGAAGACAGAAGTTTATTTTGAAAATACTGTACTATGCATGTAACGAGCAGAAATTGACACGCGGTGCTGGACATTCATAGGGGAATGCAAGAAAAATGAGGAATAACTTTTTGTAAGATATCATACGAACCGTTGTATGAGGATACATTGCCCACATACAGTATGCATATTTGGAACAACACAACAAAATAGCAGTCCGTCATGTTGACCATTGGTCCTTTAACAGTGAATCTTAACAACATCATCAGCATGAAGCCAAGCAGACAAACTGATACACCTAGAAGTGGCTGACATCTATTGATGTCTTCTACCTGACACTCTCCTGTGTCTCCTGCCTGCTACAGTGTCTATACACATATTAAATTCTGAATACTGTATTCTGTGGTATTGTCCTTTGCCCTGACTGCAGGTTTTTATGTTTTTATGAGCACATTGCAGCACACTATTGTCAAGGTTGATGTGACCATAGCAATAAAGTATTAACTCTTGAATCAACAGTCTGGCCCTTGTTACACTCAACACCACTGGGCTTGTTTTACTTTCTTCAAAACCTCCGCTGACGGTGTGTAGTCAGCACCCTCTGAGCGCCCTTCCTGTGTGAATCAATCATTTCATTATATCTGACTCTTAATATAACACATTACAGTTTCCTGTAGCTGTCGATCCAGCCGTTGGTAGTTCTCTCGAGTCTATTGTATTAACAGCTACAACGCTTTCACTTCTGTATTAGTCATCTAATGACTGATTCATACCTCCTATTGCTCAAATCCTGCAAGTGTTGCTGTGGAAATGTTTATATTATCTTATCTTTGCTTATATTCTTAGATCTATTTTTAGATATTTTGTCCCATGCAGTAATGTCCACTGCTGGATTGGCCAAATAGGACGCCCTGTGACAAAACTGAGCTGTTGACGTCCTGTTCTCTTCATTCTCTGTGCTTTTTGTATGGACCCTGACATATAACCTATGAATCAGTGCTCCTGTGTTGGAATACTACCTGCCCCTCTGGTTTTCTGTGTTTTTTGTAGGTAATGGACTCAATTGCATGACTCAGAGACAAGCAGGTTAAATTAAAACAAGTTGTAATGTGTCAGTCATTCAAAACAGGGTTCGTCAACGGCAAGGCAGACAGGCAAAACAGGAAGGATAGAGGGCGAAGGAAGTGTTAAAACAATCTGGCAAAGAACGGATGGAAAGTGGCCAATACAGTTTAAAGGCTGGGAAGCTGATAAGTGGATTGGGAACAGGTGTGCACTGCAGGTGGGTGTGGGAGTCAGGTAATGACTGAAAGCAGGAGACACTGAGGACTACTGCTGGACGGTGAGGGCACAGCAGCGTCAGGAATAGTTAGAATAATTTTGACATGTAGGTGTGTGTTCGATAGTAGGAAAAGCACAGAAGTGAATAAAAAAGATGTCTGAATTCCATTCAGATTCAGGGTCCTGGTATTGTTCATGCTGGCTCACTGTCACACTGTCATGACTTACTGGGACACTTGAATACAATGGAGCCATTGTTAATGTTATTAATGACACCTGTGCATTTCCTACTATGACGAGTCTAAATGTCTGCTGAGAAAAACAGCTTATGACTGGCAGAATTACTGGCTGACAAACTACAAATAGATAGCTTAACACTGGATGACTAAAACAGGGCCTTAGGCCCGGGTCACACTGGGAATGTCAGCTGTTGTTTTTTTCATTTCAGCGTCCATGTCAACAGGTTAGAGCAGCCACACTGCCCGCGTGAACAGCCCGGCTCAGCTGTGTGTCAGCTGTGTCTCTTCTAGAGATTTGAGGTATCGCCTAAATTTTTCTGCGTGCCGCGCGCGGTTCACAGCAGCAACAGACAGTGAAAATTATCTTTTGACATTATATGGACATCATACCAGCAACATTACATGTCTATATCTCTAGAATATGTCACAGACATGAAAAAAAGTAAAGATTTTTAACTCAACACTTTCTGCTTCCGTTTCAAAATAAAAGCCCTTCAGCGTTTTTTTCTGTGGGCAGAATTCCTTCATTTTTTTTTTTTTTCATTTTAAAATTCGGAAAATTAAAGAATATATGGTAGTGACGATCAGAACTGAGGTTGGTTAAAATATCTAACTCTATGAAAGTGAAACATAATATTAATATATAATTTTATGGCATTTTTGACAGATATTTTGTCCTCTAAGGACATCAGAGTAACTTGTTAAAGTGAAGGACAAGGGTAAAGTCAGTGCTCACCATGTCAACAGAAAAATGCTACATTAGTCTAGAGAGGCAAGCATCCAATCATCCATATATGGAAAATACATCCCATATTGAGTTTAAATCAAGGTTTTCTCTCATGGAAATTCTTATTGTCCCTATAATTGCACACACCGACACACACATGCAATACACAAAAATAAATGTCTCATGTATATATCTCATATTACAGAAAAAAACATGGTGTCAAAGTCTCAGGTCTTCCTCTTCCCTGCATGACAGCAGCGTTGCAGCTTAGTTACACGGCATGTCAAGTTTTATCCTGTACTTAATTGCTGTGGGGACTAGATTATTCATAACACTGACTTTTATCTGCTGCTTTAACATGATTTGCAGAATCTCTGGTAAACCGCTGAACTTGTTCAGCATCTGGTAAATAAAGTTTGACAGTAAGTCTGAGCTCAAGAGAGTTCATTTTCTGTTTGAGTTACACTTTGGACCCGTTGCTATGGTGATTAATCAGGTAGATTTTGATACTGTAAAAAAAACTTCCCTGAGTCTGGCAATTGGTGTAGTTGAAGGATAACATACTTTTTTTTAAAGAGACTGAAAAATTGTCACGCTCATAGAAACTTTTTTTTCCCACAGCGCTGGATAATGTCAAAGATGCAATGTCAAAACAAAGAATGATTTATGCGACCTTTCCTGGATGTCACTTCTGTTAGATGAATCACTTGTGGCTCCAAAAGCTAATGTTTTAGTGATTGGAAACACTGGCCAATGTTCTAATTATTACCACCAATAGAAAAGAGCATGAATTATGGAGCTCAGTGCATAAATTATTTTTATAATATAAAATAACACCAAACAGAAGTAGTGAGGTTTTTAAATGACAGAAACTTGTTTAAGACTACTGCATTTCATGATCTTCCATTGCATCAGGGTCTTGAAGATGCTGGTACTTAAGTAACACTCATAATTCCCATGTACTGTATGTAATTTCTGTTTAAGACTTCAGCTATCAAAACCCCCCCCCAAAGCCCCACTAAAGCTCAGCCTCAATGAGATTTAAAGAATCTAAGCTGTGCTAGCACTTAACTCTAAAAGTTCTATAAGAATCTCAGTTACAGCATGTCGTATGTGTCAACTGCTGCACGTTTCCATTTAAAATGCAACTTGCAGCATTAGTGGTAACTGAACTGAAGCCTCCATGTTGTATGTTGTTGGAACAAACATAGGCCTTATTTAGATCTATTTTAAATCAATTATAATTGATTATAATTATAATAATGTGTCAGTCTTAAAGCAACAGAGAAGATACTGATATCCTATGAAACTAGAAAACCTAAGGAATCAATTGGGACCAACCACGTCATACTAGCTTGTCACGAAAGAGGCTAAATAAACGCTCAAAACTGGCATGGCCATTTTCAAAGGGTTCCCTTGACCTCTGACCTCAAGATATGTGAATGAAAATGGGTTATATGGGTACCCACGAGTCTCCCCTTAACAGACATGCCCACTTTATGATAATCACATGCAGTTTGGGGCAAGTCATAGTCAAGTCAGCACACTGACACAATGACAGTTGTTGTTGCCTGGTGGGCTTCAGTTTGCCATGTTATGATTTGAGCATATTTTTTAATTCTAAATGCAGTACCTGTGAGGGTTTCTGGACAATATTTGTCATTGTTTTGTGTTGTTAATTAATTAAATATATACATACATTTGCATAAAGCAAGCATATTTGCCCACTCTGATGTTGATAAGAGTATTAAATACTTTACAAATCTCCATTTAAGGTACATTTTGAAAAGATAAAAAATGTGTGATTAATCACAATTAAATATTTTAATCAATTGACAGACCTAATTAAAATATATTTTAGTTTTAAAACGCTGTGTTTTATTCAGATACACACAGGCAGCTGTGTCTAACAACTATATTATTATTACTATACAGCCTCAGAGGTATGGTTGGTCAACTGATACATATAGGAACAGAATCTCTTTACCCATATCAAAGTCAACATTTAATATGGGTTACTCATTGGCCTCGCTATCATGAAGGTGAAATACATGCACAATACTAACTTGCTCAAAAACTCCTAAAGGGTGAGCACATTCAGTAGTTTTTCTGGGTTTTCCCGAAAAAGGAGGTGAATCACCAAAACATACACAGAAGAATGCATTTACAATCAACGGGCATGTTGTGAGAAACATGACTTGGTTTCATACTGTAATTATTTTGTCTGTTTCAGTGCAGACTGTTTTAACTCGGAACCAAAATCCATTGAGACATACGATATAGCTATGATACTGGGCAAATAAACTTCACTTGACATTTTGTCCTAGGTTTATTTTTCAAGGGCAACAGCAGGGAATTAAATTAATCCAAAGCCCTGCTCCTATTCTAGGTGGAGAGATGTGTCAGTGCTGAGATTCCTCCTTTTTAGACATTCACAGAATTCTTATCTGGGTCAGTCGTACAGTATAAACTCTCCTTGTAAAAAAAAATGTCTTGTTTACTAATGAGCAGTAACTTTTGTCGGCTCGCCAAAACCTGTCACAAATCTAAGATTTATGAGCACTTTATTTGGCAATAACATCTCAGTGTATGGTATGGGATATAGTATAGTATTCATGGGGGATTTGGACCAGACGACAAGATAATGAATCATAAGCACAATAGTGACATCACTTTGAAAACAATCTTTTCTCAGTCCAACACAGTATTTTCTGGGTCAGGTTAATAGCCGGCGTCTTTTGGTTTTCTCCTTCAGCCACACCTCAACTCACAAGTCAAAATTTACTTTTCTCTTAGTGCAACAATTTGAATGTATTATTTTCCAGTCAATCATCTAAGAACAGTTCGAGTGTGTGTAGAGAGAGGAAAGCTTGCCGAGCAGGTCTATTAAACATCCTCATTAATCCACATTGTACCTTTACCCTTCAGCCTCTTTACGTGCCCTCCCTTCTCAGCATCTCTGATTCCAGCCGTCAGCTGCATGGTTGCAGTGCTTAGTGCAGCCATTAGTGGTGACTGGTGGTGACATCCAGAAAATGGCAGGATGCAGTCAATGCTACCCTCTCCTCCTGCGAGAGCCGTCGATGAGAGGGGAGCGGGAGAAGAGACACAAGGCTCTGAATTGTAGAGAATTTGTTTTGCGAGCAAAGAAGCAAAGCAGTTTGAGCCAAAAAAAACGAGTTTCTTTGTTGGAGTGGCTACGCGCAGGTAGCAAGTGACTCGCCACTCAAATAAAATTGAGCCAATTTTAGCAAACGGCCACGGGAGCGACTCAGTAGATCTCTGCTGGGAAATGATTGTAGGTTTTAGCTATAGTGTGTTTTTTTAGGGACAAAAGTTTGAAGAGACTAGAAACACACAAATGCAAATAAACGTTGGTATTTTAATTGAAAGTGTGGGGGTGTGGTGGTGTGTACTCGGGACTTTCCTTCGACACATGGATGACAGAACAAGTTAATAATTTACTTGATTTAGGGTGAGATAAAATACTCCGAGGTTCCATTCTACTGTATTTAGGTCATGCCTTTGATTTTCTAATCAAGTATTAAATATGTTTCCAGAGACATACTTTTATTTTGTTTACATTTGTTATATTCTAATCTGTGAATATGAGGGAGAGGAGCTTCTAGCTGAATCAGCGCGGCCTTATTTGGCTTCCTGTTATATTTGATTGGTAACAATATAAGTATCAAAAAGGTAGAGTGGTGCTTCTTTGAGATAAGAGCAGGGAATAAACATCCAATTGTTGTTAATAATTATCAAGAGCTCGGAATTCTTAGAAAAAAAATGTCAAATTCAGCTTTTTTTCTGCCACATGCACAAGTAAATCTGTCTCAGCCTTATTTAGTCTTTGGGTGCTATTGAATTGGTAGTAAAAGAGACATCACATTAAAAGAATTAACAAATTAGCTGAGAGACAAAGTGCTTGTGACCAATGCATTTAAAATGCACCAAAGCAGTCCTTCTTTTCAGCTAAAAAATGTCTGAAGTGAGGTTCTAGTTAGGTTAGGATCTAACCCTAAAGTCATGGTGGAAAAACTCCATTACATCTTCACATTACATCTGTAATCAAAGATATTCTACAATGTTCTGAAACAGTTAAGTTTGTGCTGTTATTTGTTTCAAGAAGTTAGTTAGTTATGGAAGAAGACTTGAAACTAGTGGTTGAGACCATAAACTCATGTTTACAATGTTTACTGAGGTAATAAATCAAGTGATAAGTAGGCTCATTTTTGTCATTGACTTCTATACAATCAGACTTCTTTTTGCAACCAGAGGAGTCGCCCCCTGCTTGCTGTTAGAAAGAATGCAAGTTTAAGGCACTTCCGCATTGGCTTCACCTTTCAGACCTGGAGGTAGCCCACTGGGAAACAAGTTCACGCCATTACCCAGACATAACCATGGTTCAATAATTCTCCCATTATAGTTCAAACTGTGTCCTCCTCGCAGTTCACACAGCAAAGAAGAAAAAGGCAGAGCCATGTTTGGAGTTGTGTAAATCTTGTTCTAAACATAAATTTCCAACATCTGTGCGTTCATTAGCAAACCTCCGAAGACGCTACTTTCTGCTGGAAAATGTGTAAACAGTGGGAAGAAGACACAACTGGGACTGTCAAGGTGACAGACACATCCTTACACCGACATACGCAGACACACAAACGCTGCCAATCAGTCAAAACTTGAAACACTTAAACATAAAATGAGGTACTAAAAGAAGATACCATTATCTCCTAACTTTATGAACACTGACAGATAGATTGTGATGTCTGTAATTCCGATTTACCCATGAGCCTGATCTCCAGACTGCTCTCTGCTAACAACCTCGCACAAACCACAGCAACACATGATATGACTCCCCCGCTGCCCCTCTCCACCCTCCATGACTGTGCCCTCTCTTTGAGCCCTTAAACTCTGAGGACATCTCCATCACACACCACCATGAATCACATTTATGAGCTGATCTGGAAGCTTCGCTGCTCTCATAAACACACCACCCGACCCAATCTACACCCATAAAGACTGCTATATCACACAGTTAATGTCTGTTGGAAGGTTTGTTGGAGGGTACAGAACGAGAGTGTGCAGAAATGGGATGAGCTATCCTCGTCAGCAATGGGTGATACGTCCACATCCACTTCTTATAAACGGTCTATGGGTATTGCAAATGCTCAGGTTCAGGCAAGGTTGCAAAATAGGCAAATTATTGTGTATAAAACAGATGTTTGTTTAAAGAGAAATAAATGCATAGAAACTTGTCAAAATTACACTCCAAATACAAGCCAAATTGCATTGACATCTATGGGAACTTCGGTTTCCTATCCTCCAAAAAAGGGCGTGGCCTTGACGTTTTGCTGAGTACCCATATAGTAGTCACTAGTAATAGAGGAGGACAGACCATTTAGGTTCATATAACGCCATTAAAGCCATAGTCTCACACAGTTTACAAGGCTTTAGAGTCATATTATACCTACGATGACCAGACGTCCCGGTTTGTCTGGGACTGTCCCAGTTTCAAGCTGACGTGTCCCGAGTCCCGACACATATTTGTAAAACACTCAAATGTCCCGGTTTTCAACAGTCACTAACAAATTGTCCCGGTTTTCACCACAATTAAAATAATAATATCACACTTACATAGACGTTTATCATGTCCCACTCATTAATTAATTTGTGCGCATGAGATAAGTATATTGAGAGGCAGCACAGCGCACCGCTGCAGTCTCTATAGAGAGTGATGTTGCACGCGGTCAAGCCACAATAATGCACAGACACAACAGATATCCACTGCTTACATTTAGTGTCGTTTTGAACCACAGAACCCTCCGTGCTTATGTGCACATGAAACGTGACGTTTTGATTAATTATTCTACACAATTCCTTCTGCGCATTAACAGGTATTTCACTCCGCTTATAACTCCCTCAGGACCGTCCGTTCTGTCTTTCACCCGGTGTCTCCATCCTGACCAAAATTTTTGTGTGAGATCCACAATTTTAATTATAATAGCCTGGACAAAACAAGTTGAAAAATAATGTAAGTAGGCCCAGACAACAACACGTTTCCTCTGAGGGAAACTCTCTACAGGACTCCCAAACTGTCAGTGCGTCATGGCGGGGATAGCCCTGTGATTAAAGGGGGTGAAAGTAGTGAATATGATAAGTCATGATTGTCACAGCCTCTAATGCACCCCCCTATAATAATGCCTTCTTTCTGAACCCACCCCGTGCTCAAATGCACCAGAGGTGCGCCACGTTACCCATCCTGATGAAAACTCCCATGGTGCGTGCGTATTAGCGCATGTCCCGGTTTGGGGGTTTGAAAATATGGTCACCCTAATTATACCTCATGTCATTTTTTTATTTTTTTCTATATATTTTTTAATGTATTTTCCGTGCAAACTATATGTGTGCTGGAAAGACGAGGCGATATCATGAAGGATTCATTATGCCCTTGCTTTTATTCCTGACAGACATAAATGACCTTTTCAATGAAAAGGGGCAAAAAAAAGCTCCTGATACGTGACGGAGCAGAAAGAAAATGCAGAGTAGACAGAAAAGGTTAATTGCTGATTGTTGGTAAGTTCTAAAGCTCTCCATTTTTGACACTCTACTTTAACATGCAATTCATCAACATTATATCACGTCTCACTGGGAAAATCAACAAAGCCCGTCAGATCAATGAGAAATTTCTTGATATTTTTAAGCCATGAATGGAGATAATTGGTCCACTCTCTGGGATCACGTGATTTTAAAGGTCATTCTTTTAAATGTTTCAAAGGCCTCAATGTCACTGTTAGAAATGGCCTGTCATTATATTGATTTACATAAAGCTTCACTGCACTGAAGTAGAAATTACCCTAATGTGGTGAGAGAAAGCTGCAGCTACTACGTGAACATTAAGGAGAATTGTGGTTTGCCATCTGTGGCCTTATGATACATCAATCTCAGCGTAATCTACAGGCTGTTAAAGGCTTCAGAAAGATGCAATTGGATAATCTTGATTGTGCAGCTGCCTGCTGCAGCTGGCAGGAACAGGACTTTGAGGGATTTTAGACTGGAGAGTAAAGCAATATGACACGTTACTGACAATTTTACACATCAAAGTCTGTTTACAGGTCTTGGGGAGTACCACTGCACACTGTATGTGGAAAATAAGTTGCATAAAGCCATTTGGGGCTCCAGAGGAGGCGGTGCCAAATCTGATAAATTGCCTTAAGTGATGTCACTTGAGACAATTTGAAGACTACAAACTTAAAGATCCATCATTCAGGCTGACATGTTCTTTTATGTCTGTCTCCATCTCCCCCGTCTCAGTGCCGCTGCCACACTACTGTACACACACGTACCTCTTCACACAACAAACAGCAATATCCCTCTGAGAATAACTAATAATAATTAATGTTGAATATGAATAATGTTCTGTCCTCGCTAAGTGTTGTCCCCATGAAGGTGTACTCAGCTATACAGACAGCTAAACACTCTCCTAACCAAGCTCCAAGGAACAAACTGATGTGTTGAGTTTGGCAGTTTAATAGGAGTAAGTGTAAAAACTGTGGACAAAGAACAAGGAAATACAAATGCTGCATCACTGCGCAGTATTTCACAAAGCTTAGTTTAAGGGCAATATGACATCTTTCACCACAACGTTTAAATAAAGGAACAAAAAGTACAAGGTTCTACATAACAAAGACAAAAAATCAACCATTCCTGGCTAAACACAATACATTTCCAAACAAATAACGATGCATCCATGCATGTCACTTTTATGTTAATAAACAATGCTACTTACAGATGATGCCGTGTATAGACTGGGGAAGAGAGGATGCCATTAGGTTGTGTCCAGCAGTAACATGTGGTGGCCTCAGGTAAGATCTGGAGAGGAAGTGAAGCACTTCCTGTTTCTAGGGTCAAAAAGAGAAACTACACAGAACAACCACCAGGGGATGAAAAATGCTATTCAAACCGATCTGGCTCCAGAACAAATAATGTTGTCGGATTATTCCTTATTTCATGGTCTATTTTGGGATTTATACTTTATTATTAAATATTGATGCTTTCAAATACTGATTTGGAGGTCGATTACCAAGGCAATGGTCAAAGCTTTGAAGCATTGGGGTCAGCCCTACCTAACTATAGTGGTTTTGTTGCCTAATCCTAAAGTGACGGCAAGGGAAACTGTAATGGTTTTGATGCCGAAAATAAAGTGATGCCAAGGGGTGTGACGGGATGAAAATGTGTTGGGAACATTCCCACCTTGAACAGGCTGTGTGAAAGTGGTTTATGAAGTCAGGTAAACCAATTTGTGTATGCAATGACAGGATGTGTGACATTCTCCTCCACCACATTTCCATAAATTCTTAAAGCTTCACTAGGCAAAAATGTTTTGGCATCATTGGGCAGAAATTCCAAAATAAACTTTCAAGTGCTCTGAGGGAAAACTAGACTTCTGCACCTCCTCGTGGCTCTGTTTTCAGGCTTTAAAAAATCGAGCACGTGACGGGAGACTTTGACCAATCACAGGTCATTTCAGAGAGAGAGAGCGTTCCTATTGGCTGTGCTCCGGCTGGTGGGCGGTGCTTAGCATTTCCTCAAGAGAGCTCAACATGGCTGCCGGGTCACAAACTTTCTCATTTTACAGCTAAACAGTACACTACAAGATGTTTCTGAAACATTTTATGTAAGAAATAGGCATTACAGTAACAGAATATTGATTCATATTTGATCAGCGCTGCCTAGTTCGACCGACGAGTTTGAGAGTGATTGACAGCTGCTCAGAGACAACAGGCTCCAGATTAGCTCTGATTGGTTGTTTTCCTCTGCTCTGGGAAATCTTGCAGATGCCATTAGGAGCACCAGAGGACACAGAGGCACGTGATTTTTTTTTTCAGACTACCTGTCTCATGCACTGCTGTCAGGATATAGTGACCGTTTTATAAAAATAACTTTTTTTAATCATATTTGCTCCATTTCTACCCACTACAGCTTTAAATATGTTTACATAATTCTCATATTCTTGTAACACATTTCGTTTAATAAGCAGTTTAAGGTACCACAATGCTGTTTAATATTAGCCCCATCGACACTGTCACTGTTCCTTCATCATGGATTCATCAAATTCATACTGTTGCACTTGACCAGCTCAACATTATTCTGTCCCGCATAATCAGATTTATTTGAATCACAATTCTCTCTAATCTCCAAAAGAACAATGGTCTCAGGGATGCTTGTTATCTTTTGTTTGGACTTGCAAATGGGTGAAATACTACTATATTTGGATACACATCCCATGCCGCCTCCCTGTAAGCCCGCTGGTGTTGTCAGCAGCTTTGATGCAGGACAAATTTATGTTTGAGGGACAGTTTATCACTGAGAAACCAGCTCCGAGGAGATCAGAGGCATGTTTTTGCAGAATCGGGAAGCTAATCTGGCTCAGAGCATACAGGGTAGCTGGCCTACCTTCTTAGCGAATGTAGAGCCGTGCTCAAACTTGACGCCAGTGTTTGCTAACGCAGAGGATTAGCCTCTTCTGTTTGCTTGCACTTTGCAGTTGCTGATGTGCCATTGCAGCATTACAGGGCCTAAAGACATCCTTCATTTTGGCTAGACAGATGAGATTCTAGCTTCTAAAGGTGTTTTATGATGGGAAGATTAAATGTGGCTCAAACTGCCTAAGTGAAAGGGATGACCCCCTGTGTGATTAACACTTAGACAACCACTTCACACTGAAGGGCTCATAGACAGGGTTCTTTCACTGCCAGACATTTAAAGTGGGTATATTCACCTGCATTATAAAAAATTAAATCATTATGGTGAATACAGTGGAAGCACACAGAGATTTCTGTACATTTCATCCCCTCATGAGTCATCCATGTCTGAGGAATACATTATTTTTCGTTTAATAATAAGGCTGTACAGATGTCCACTGGTGCTTACAAGGGAGCTCCTTTAATTAAGCTTTACTGCTTCACCATGAATTGGGCAGAGGGAGATTGCATCCCAGTTGCAACATAATCACAAACAAAGGAAGAATCAGTAGGAGGAACCATACAGTAACTGCAGCCCAGCTAGCGGCTCTGTGAGGCTGTAAAATGGGTTTTTGAATTGTTACAGTTATGTAATACAGTATTTGGCCAGAAGGCGGTGTCAAAATAAAAGTCTCTGACAAATTGTATGGGAGGGGATTATCATGCTGAAAAGTGATGTGTGTGACAGTATTACAGTTTATTTTTATGAGGATGCTGTTAGCAGAAAGGTCAACACGTTTAATCACTTTATGAGACTTTATATGGCATGTTGAGGCTGAAATCATTTTGCAGTTATTTGGTTGTAAAGCAAGCATTGGACAAATTAAGATCTTGATCTGATGATGACGATTAGATGAAAGGTCACCACCAACGTTCACAAATTTCTGCATCAAATTGCATGACAATCCATATAAAAGCAATACTGCACTGTTCAACACCGCTTCACTACTATAACACCTTTACACTACTACAATAACACTATAACACTGCAAACCATAGGGATGTAATAATGCATGTGCTGCTGACTGCATTAAAGGAACAGTGACAACAGTAACATTTCAGGGTATCTATTAGCAGAAATGGAATATAATATTCATAACGTCTGTTTTCATTAGTGTATAATCACCTGAAACTAAGAATCGTTGTGTTTTCGTTAGCTTAGAATGAGCCCCTCGTATCTACATAGGGAGCAGGTCCTCTTCACAGAGTCTGCCATGTTGCTCCGCCATGTTTCTACAGTAGCCCAAAATGGACAAACCAAACACTGACTCTAGAGAGAGAGTTTTTTCCATTACCTGAAAGCCACAGTAGTTCTCTGACAGGCTTGTGAAACTGTGGTAACGTGAGCCGCAGAGTGCAATACCATGGTACCGACAGCCACCCTCTCACTTCCGTTGCTCCTAAAGTAGTGTTGTTACAACACGTTCTCATCCCAACTTGTCACATACTGAGGCTTTGTCAGACCCCTCAGCGTCACTCCTTTCGGTCGCAGTAAAAACGTGCTTAGTGTTGTGAAGTAAGCAAACACACTTGATTAGGTTCAGGCAATAAAACCACTGTGATTTAGGGAAAAAACAACATGGTTGGGCTTAAAACTACTGTGAAAATGACATTGAAGGTTGTGAACATGGGACACGAACAAACAGCTGATTGTAACGTGACGCACCGGACACGAACAACAGTCTCCTGGATGAAAGCCTTGTGTGTGTTGGACCCATTTCCCTGAGCATTAATAATGACGCGGATGGGTTTACATTGTAGTTAATGGAAAGCTTGGTCCTCTCATACCTACGCTCAAGGGTGCTTTGCTGGTATCTAACGCCGACAGCCGTGACAAAGCGTCGGTATTTGACGCACTGGGAATGAGAACTGGTTGGTTATTATGGTAAGGATGGCCTCTGAGCGAGGCAAACGGCGGTACCACGGTTTTGCACTTAGTGGCTCACGTTACCACTGGGAAAGAGTGAGCAGAGGGGTACTCAGTTGGTTGCAATCTGCCAAAACCACTAGATGCCACCAAATCCTTTACACTGTACCTTTAAGGTCCCCTCCAAGGGGTAGGTTCTGCTGTTCAGTTCAGTGGCAGCTACATCGACACACTTCTAATGTGCAAAGACCTTCACCAGGGAGGGAAGGAAACACATTTCTTTTATTGTTAAGGCTGATGGACTGAAGTGTTTGTGTTAACCAGCAGGGTGCCATATCCTTCTTCATGCTCCCTCAGATTGTCCCCTTACATTTTCAGTCCAAACCTCTTTCTACCAAAACAAGACAAAAATCGCTACACCCTGGTTTACTGGAGAAACACTTGCTCTTAAGCAGGCCTGCAGGAGATTGGAAGGCAAATGGTGTAAATCAAAACTGGAAGCTTTTTACCTCTCATGGCACCAGTGTGCTTTCTCCGCTGCTTTGCTCTATTCTGCTCACACGTACTGCAATTCTATCCATCCTGGAGTCGAGAGTCTAATAATCAACGGTGTTGTATGCTGTGCACTGTAAAGCCCCTTGAGGCAAATTTGTGATATTCAGCTATATAAATAAGATTTACTTGACTTGACTTGACTACAATTATCAGTCGTATAGGTGTTCTGGCCTCCCCTATAGCTGCTCAGCTTAGGCCCATCCATCTCTGAATAGACTATATTTAGACGTATAGGACTGGCCTTGCTGCCGATGGTATTCATGGACAGTGTGTATTAGCCTTCTAGCCTCCCTTGGGCACTCACCCACTGTGATTTAATGGAGCTGAGAACCATGAATTTCAGTCCGGCAGTGAGGAGAAGCGCGAGTGATTTATGCTTTTGTTTACGGGGTGCTGTAGGGACCTTAATCTGGCAGTGATGAGAGGGGGGGGAGAAGGGTGTGTCTACAGTGAACATACGTGTGTGAGGAACCTGCATGTTTCTGATTTCTAAAAGATAATTAAGTGCATGAGGAAAGGAAGACAGGATTGGAGGGTGGAAACAGGAAGTATCTAAGTGTATTTCTCATGGATGTACAAAGAGAACTGGATACAGCGTTGTTGAGAGTTGCTCAGTGGCGCATGAAGCCAAAATGGCTCGACTTCCGAGAGATAAAATACCCGGATCATCTGGCGATCTTCCGCATCCATTGGGCCCATAGAGCAGGCGCAGTAGCGTTTCCTTTAACTCCACCTTCCAGCCTCGGTCTGGGTCTCATTCAAATGAACGGAGGAAGGAAAATAACTCTGGATTCGGCTATTAGTGCATTTTACAACTTTAAATAAGGGCTATTCAAGGGTTCGTACTGGGGTCCTGATTTACCTCAAAAAATCAACGCTGATTTACGGACGTCTCTTTCCCAATTTAAGTCTATGGGAAAAACTGTTTTTGGGCACAATGGCATCACGTAACGGACACGTAAGTTGTAGTACTGCCGTTTGGCCACTACGAAAATTTGCTTCAATGCTCTTCCTGAGGGCTTGGTATATCTGGACTTCTGCAACAGTGGGAACTCACAGGGGAGAGCATCATCCCAGTTGGGTCACTAGGATCAGATCTAAATCATGTTCATGGAGAGACCTTCGTCTGGTCAGCTAACATTACTGCCAAGCAGGTGAAATATAGAGTGATATTGTGGTTTTAGCTGACGTGTGTCGCCTCACTGTGTTGAGCGATGCTCGTTCAGGTCTATTTAGAGCGAGCAAGCGCGAGCCCGACGCTGACTATCGTTGACTTCACGGCCACGGGTGTCGCTGTTAACAAGCAATTCTGAAAGTTACAAATAGTCCCTTTAACAGGAGAGCTGATGCTCTGCGTGGTAACAGACAGAAAGGTGCTGTGTTAATCAGAGGAAAGTTGGCGACCAAACCCCAAATGAAAACTGCAGTATTTATATTCCCCTGTCGGCTACGCAACTCCTTCGTAAATGAACCAGTGAAAATAGACTTCCTGATGATATTCAGCCTTCAACTTAACTATGATAAGCTTACCATTCATCAGTGAAAGCACCTCATAAAGGTATGAGCGTAAATATCATCCATCAAAGGATTGCTTCTAGGAGAGTGCCGGTCAGATCATTAGCCTCCACTGATGTCCCTTTTAAAGGCATTACCCTTCATAAATGATAGGTGATAGTGCATAAAATGAGCTGTTTGACTGCTGATGAAAATGGCCTCCATAAAGGCTCCCACACCTCTATGACCCTGCGACTGAGGATTATTCCCCTGGTGGGAGAAGCCGCTAAGGAAGTGTCATCCATTATGTTTCTATTATAGGTCACCAACACGGAAAAAACACCGGGACAAACATCAATAATGTATCCCTGCTGATTTAAAGTGTTAAGTGGTGTTGGAGATGAGAGGGGTTTCCACCTGAGGGCGGGAGGTTGGAGGGAGAGTATGAAGGACGCGAACGCATGAGACAGAAACACAGAAGTAAATGCTCCCTTGCATCATCCCCTCCATCCAACACACGTGTATGCATGTAAAATTGTCGGCTACCATTGTTCTAGGAGGCTCATTGTGGAAAGAGAGGTGAGGGGTTTCCAGTAATTCTCACATCAAAGAACTTCATCCTACACTGGAGGGAGTTATTTTACCAACTTGACAAAGGCCTGAAGTATAAGCACTCCTTATATTTCTTTATATTTTACACTCATTTCAAACATCAAAGCATGTCTGGACATGAATCCAGTGGTTATGCTCAACACTTTTACAGTTTCCTCTGACAGCCACAGCAGCAGGCCGAAGTGCTGTCTAAGGAAATCTCAGACAAAGAAACGTTAAGGGAGGAAACAGGGGCAGGAAAGATCATTAGCGATCACTTCGTTACCGACTCTTATCCCTTTTCCTTTGGGAAACAGCAGAAATAGTTGTCAATTGTGCATGCACGTGTTGTTTAAGTATGAAGCAACACAGAAAAATTCCTGACAAACAGATCTTTAAAGGCCCTGTGTAAAAGAGAGTTTGTTCTATTAAATCATGCTTTAAAGTGGCTATAGTCAATACATTTATATTAACAATGGCTCACATGACCACTTATATGCCACAGCGATAAGGCCACCTGACTCTGCAGTTAGTTTATAGCTAACTTTAATGTTCTGGTTCAGTCTCACTGCTCTCATCTAGTCGACCACAGTAGGCATCAACTTTCAGTGAAAAAAGCCCTTAAAACCCACTGCCACAACCTGTTCAGCACCAAACGGCAGACAGCCAATGTTAGCTACTAACTGGTGAACGTAGTGGCGCACAGAGCAAACAGGAAAGTGAATATTGGACTGAAATTTGTGAGGTGGCCAGAAACAAGACTGTTTGCTTGGAAATTCACCATATGCAACCCATTCTCGCTCTCAACTCGTCAAATACCACCGCTTGGTAATTGGCCCTCCGCGTCTGATACCAACGCACCCTTTAGTGTCTGTATGAGACGCACCGGGCTTTCAACTAACTCCAATGTAAAGTAATCCGCTTCATTCTTAGACGGTCAGAGCAACTGACATAGTATAAAGAGCGAGAAAGTCCGCTTAGGGTGGACAGGAGGGGATGTTCGATGGTCAAACAAACACAGGACTTTCACCCAGACATCCCGTTGGTGCCCCGTGTGAAGCCAAGTCAACATTGACTTATTTTACCGTAGTTTTGTTACATAACTGCCGACTTATTTTACGTAAAAAAAACATACTTATTTTAACCCAAACCACAATCTTTTTTTCAAAGCCTAACCAACTATTTTTGTTGCCTAAACCTAACCACGTAGTTTTGTTGTGTGAGTAAACCTAAAAATGAAGAAAACCTACGATGGAAGTTTATTTTGAAAAAACACTATGCATGTAATGAGCGGAAACTGACACGGTGTCCCTGACACGTCCAAAACTGACGCTATAGGTAGATACAGTAGATGCTAGAGGGATACTTAGAGCGTCATGGTTTGAAGAGTAGAGACACTGACCAAGCGTCTGTATTCGATAAGTTGGGAGTGACGATGTGTTGCCAGATCAACTTAAATGGTGATGAGTGTCAATGCTGTGTTCATAGCTTGTTTCCACTGCCCCTAAGTGGCCAATAAATCAGTTAATGCAGCTTTAAAGACATTATTTTTAGGTTAAATTTAACATTTTTTAAATTAATTTGATTGTACAATACATTCACTAGAGTTATTTTGAAAATGACTGGAGAAAGGTGGATTTCAGAACACACATTTGAATGTAATACACATGTACAGTATGGGAAAGCAACTCTTACTGGAAAGCCCTCAATGATTATGTTTATCTCATTTGATTTAGATAACCTGCTTTTTCCAGCCAATCAAACACCAGTTTTGTGATCTCTGTCAAAAGGCAAGTGCATGCGTCATTCTTATCCTAATAATACAAAATCACAATAGATCTATAAAAACAAACCATGTATGAATGAT
This sequence comes from Adelosebastes latens, assembly GCA_916700685.1. NCBI lineage: Eukaryota > Metazoa > Chordata > Actinopteri > Perciformes > Sebastidae > Adelosebastes > Adelosebastes latens. The sequence continues at coordinate 93,991 of CAKAKR010060136.1, forward strand.
GAATGAGCACAATAACGGAAAGCTTGATGCTCCTTTTCCCGGACAAACCTCACTGTTTATTTTCGGTGGAACACAGCTGTTATCATGTTCTGTTATCTACCTTTGAAGGAGGAACAATCGTGTTTTCATTTGAGAGGAGGTAGAGTTCAGGTAAATGTCACAGTCCAAGTTTACAACACTGCTTCCTGTTTCCACACCAAAACACTCCCATGTTTGTTATGTCTTAAACATATTGTCATTTTGCCAGAGAGAATTTCCAGCAACTTCTCTTGTTGATTACCCTTTCGGGAAAATTGGACCAAGCTTGGACCAACTTTAAAATGACACTTATATATAAAGCTGGAAAGTTTGCCATGCTGAGGCAGTCAATTTACCACAAGTCGGCTATATTACTTTAGTGTGAAGGGAGTAGCTCCGTGGCCATTTGGGCCAAAACAAACTCATCTGAAATGTCACTTTAATCCAGTAGAGAGTCCTCTCATAAGGCTTCAGGGCTTGATACAAGTTTGCCATCAAATGAGGAAAGCTTATCTCTCATTGTTGAAAGATTTTAGCTCTAGTGCTTGAAGCTAAATATAAAAAAATGCCAGTTTCACAAGATTGTGATTAATTTCTGCTGTTTTGTAGAAATTAAGTCTAATCTTCTTACTGTCCTCTCCTGTATATGCTAAGCATGGCTGCTGTTGCTGTCAGTCAGGCTGTCGCTGGTTGTGGTTATATTGTATACAGCAACATAATAAAATCTATTTTATCTACTGCGCTAACACCAGCTTGCTAATTACAAAAGCAATTTTCCTCTTACCTCTTGCCTTTTCTCCCTGATGGCTGTTGAATGATGTCTAATTTGCAATGTCACTCCCGGACTGTTTGTTATCTCACACCCACAATAACTGCTCCACCACTTACATCTGCAACATTAGCATCAACGATGTGGACTGCTGAGTCACTTCCTTCTGTGAAATCTAGCCTATTGTCTCTGTGATACCTTGACTTCCTGTCTTAAGTATAGTAATAAATTCAGTGGTGTCGAACACAGTGCTCTTTCTTCCTTCCTGATGTCGGTAGCTGGCTGTTTTCCTCTTGATCAATGGTCTGCTTTTGTACTCAGTAAGCTCGTCTCTGTATAGGACATTTGTTTGGTCCTTTATCATGAAAGTGAAATGGCAGCTGTTATCATATTTTTTCAGGTTTTGTATTTAAGCAAACTCGGCAAAAGTTTATCTCCTGGTTCTGGTTCTCCCGTGCCGCCCTTCCCTCCAGCGGGCCCAGCAATACGGCCTGGTCCTCCAGCAGCGTGGGACCAGCGGAGCAGCGAGGTGAAGCTCTGCTCCTGGCCAGAGGAGGAGCCACTGCTGCTGGCCGCGGAGCTCTCCACCTCCCACGGTCGTGTCTAGAAGGAAACACACAAATTGCGAAACTTTCACAAGATGGTTAAGGTTATGCATTGACCTTGAATGGTAAAGGTTAGGATAGGTCGTCGGGCAGCGAGTCTCAGGAGAGTTTTTGCAAGTTTTTGCAAGTTTTTGCAATTTGAGGGTTACTTTCTAGACATGACCACATCCCACCGGAGCTCCAACTGCAGGTCAAAGCTGGATCTGGGTCTGTCTACGGTGGGCTGGTCACTGCTGGAAGCGCCGCTGGAGTCTGAGCTGAAGGAGTTTCTGGTGAACCTGCACGATTTTCTCTGATATTGCACAGAATCCGACCCAGTGAACCCAACAAGCATTAAGAATAACTATATAGATCTTCTCAAACATTAACAAACTGGGCCCCTTTGTATGTCCTGTTGCAATGTTTGTTAATGCAGTAACTGACAGGAAGTAAACCTGGACCAAAGCTGTTGCCCTAGCAACAGAATAGCAATGAAAAGGTCTATAGAAACAGCCATCCTTCTCACTGATAGTCTCGTTCACTTATGTAGGTCAAATAGAGGCATCAGTATTAAATTAAGACTGTTTCATAAACAGTTAAAAGTTCCTCACAGTAACTTTAAATACGTTTGAGTCCAAACTTGTGAGCCTCAATGACAACAAGATGAAGATGAAGGAAAGTGGAAAAACATTTAAACATTTATAAATATACTAATATCAAATGTTTCTCTAATCTTTGCTGTTTTCAACATTGCTTTGTTTCAAGGAGTCAGAAACATTAGGAGCCTTTGCTGAAATAGACCTCATTAAATCCTCTGATTTGCCTTATTCCAACACCCACACGCAGCAAAAAAAGATAAAAGTTACATTAAAAACACTAAGGTGGACAGTGCAGTGCGCCCCCGCAACAAACAGTCACTCTGCCACAATTAACTGAACTACGTGTATGTGTGTGTACAAGCCACACTCAAACATCCAAGGTTAAAAATCATTGTAAAATCCTTCAGACAAAGAGAAAAACACCTCGCAAACTGATGAAATAAAATGTAATTCCCCACGGAGCCACAGCGGAGTGGTCGAACAGGCCGAGAATGGGATAGTAAAGAGAAAAGTGTTCAACAAAAGCAGATGAAACAACCACTTAAAATGTGATTTTTAATCATTTGTGTAGCACATCAACATATTTAACATCGGAACAAGTAAATTTCCTCACTCGACCCAAATATTAACATTCCCTTTGAGGCAAAATATGTGTAGCCTATCGAGTCATTCCTGCAATAGCAGGGAAGACTCTTTAAATGACATGCTAATCCTCATCCAGCAGAGGGCTCACCGCCTCATGGGTCGTGTGCAGAGGGGTCTTCATTGAGGTTATCTGCAGTGAGCCTCCTGTATGGGACAGTTGGTCTCAGGCCTGTCTAGCAGTGACACATGAAACAAATGCTACGGAAGACATTTTTTACTTTCTCTGAGTAGAATGAGTGAGCGTCTCTCCAGACCACCTTTCTTGCTCCTGTGTAGTGACTAAGAGGTGACTGATGGCGTGGTGTCAACCCAAATTATAGCGGCAGAGTCTGCACCCTCCCTGACACTCACATCCTCGATTCCAGCCAATCCTGGCTGTCACGGCGAGACTAAAGATGAAGTCACGCAGGACGTGTCCCCAATGTGAGACACCAATTCATGCAGAGAAAAATGGTTATTAAAAAATCTTTAATGAAAGAGCTTAATGCTCTCTTTCTAGCTCTCTCCAGTTAAATATTAATTCAATTGCAGAACTGAATTATTACTCGCTAAATCATATATTGGCTTATAATTTGAACAAAACTTTGAGACAAAATTGGTGCATTTCCAGGCACATTAGCGCGCTTTACCGCATGGGTTGAGATGTATAGATTGAGATGAAGCTACGCTCTCCATAGTTTTAATTTCTTCCCCGGGCTGAGAGGTTTTAGAGATTTTCCATTAGGCCTGCATGCAACCACACCAGCAAGCTCTAGCACAATTTACTCGGCCGCAATGTGCTGCTGCTACTGTATGGCTGGGAATGTAATGAGGTTTTAATGGGCTTCTGTCAATAACATTTCGCCGCAACTTGCTGTACCTTGTGTTTATGAAGAGAGTTACACGATAATGCTCTACAGCAGCTGCTTTGAACTTTTAGGACCAGTAAGTGCAGATCAGCACTGTCTAATGCAGAGTAATACTAGTGTGTTATAGTTTGTCATGCACAAATACTGATCAGAAAGAGATTTGGTTTTTTTCCCCTCATCTCTTTTGAGTCACTAGTTTCTTCTTTGTTACTGGACTATTCAGGAACTTGGCAAGACATACTGTATGTTGACATCTTTACATCTCAGAGTTGTATTTCCTTTGTTTCTGGGAGGCGATATGGATTGGATGGATTTGATTTGTGTGCAGGGTCTGCGACCTATTTTGATTTCTTTTGACATGCGAAGGAAGATCTGTGACCTACTCACAATAAAGCGAAAAAAAGGGGAAACAAACCTGAATGCATGAATAAATTCATTAGGAAATGGATAAAGTAAAAAATATGACAATAAAGTTGGGTGTACACTGTCTTGCCCTATTGGTGTTGATTAAAGAAGATTATTCAAAGAGAAATTGTAGCCCGCTTATTACCTGCAGGCCAGAAGGACTGGAGAACGCTACCAACCAAGAAAGTACGGCAAAAATGACTGTGGTTACACTTTAGACTCGCCACAGACATATAAGAGATCAATACAAACCATGCAGATTTAACAAAAGAAAGTGATGTATTGCTATCAGATACTCTATTATTCATGCAGCATCAGTAGCTTAACATAGTGCTTTATGAGACTCGTAAAAAAAAATGGTTTGTCAGGTGGCTGCAAAAAGTGTGAACATTTAGTATACGTGGCTCTCGTCTCTGTTCTCCAGCTCCACTTTGCTCCGCGCTCCCCTGTGGCCCACGAAAGGCCTCCTGCAAACTGAAGGGATTTCTATGCTAGTGGGGTTTTCTGTCATCAATCCTGTTTGCCGTGCTTCAGTCTCTCCCTCCCTCTATCCATCCATCCGTCCATCCATCCATCCTTCAGTCCTCCCCTTCACATCCATCTCTCCCTATTCCAGGTTGGCAAATTGATTGCGTTGAGCTCGTGGAAAAAGGCAGCCTCTGGGGACACACATTGAAGCACCGGTCTGCCAGGCCCTCTGTTTTAATGAAAAGCTAAAGCCCCAGCAATCACACCTATACACACACACACAACGTCCTTATACATACTGCCACACATATACACACTGACACACACATTACCTACACACACTGCAGCTAGCTAGCGGGCAAACCTGGATCCATAATTACCTATGCTGTGTGGAGCCCCGCTGGCATTTAACAACTGGAGTTGCCACCGTGTTTGCGTGCTGAATGGGAGATTTATGTTGGAATGTCAATTCTGCCTCATGGTGGAAGTGGGTGTTTGTGGTGAAAATGAGGTCCCTTGTGTGTATACGTAGAAATAAGGAATTTCAATTGTGTGTTAATGCTAGGCTGATATTTTCAGTGTCACATTCTGATGCTGTGCTAAAGCAAGGGGATCCAATGTCTTACAAGTGGCTGTCTTAAGAGGGATCAATATAATGTATTGATTGATGCCGAGGATGAAGGCTTGTAAGTCAAGATAATGAGTGTTGTGTGTACACTATAATGTGTCTGGTGTGTGTGCAGCGTCTTTGTGTATTAGTGCGTTCCCTGTCTACTGATGACACACTATATAATTTAAGTGCTGTATAACTATAAGGAAACACTACAACTAACCTACAGTTTCAACCTTAAAGAGGACACATTATGCTTATTTCCAGATGCATATTTGTGTTTTGAGTGTTTACTAGAACATGTTTACATGCTTTAATGCTCAAAAACGCTTTGTTTTTTACTCATACCGGCTGTGCTGCAGCACCTCTTTTCACCCTCTGTCTGAAACGCTCTGTTTGAGCTCCTGCCCCGCCCCTCCCAAAACAGGCCCTGTTTGCTCTGATTGGTCAGCTGGCCCACTCTGTTGTGATTGGTCAACCAAACTCCGCTCCAGCTCAACTCTAACTAGCTTTGTTTGAGGGCGTGCCAGACAAGCCGTTATGCAGATGTATTACTTGGTGACATCACCACGTTACATAAGAAAAGGTAGGGCTTCAAGCGAGGCGTTTCTGGCAGTTCAGGAGCGGTGTTTCTGTCAGGGAGAGTAACTCCCTTTGGCGTGGACTTTGGGCTTTGTAACTTTGCAGACCTTTTACATGCACAAAAAACTATATAACACACTAAAGGAAAGGGAAAAAGCACAGAAGCATAATAGGTCCTCTTTAACTATTCTGTAGTGTGAGACCAAATCCATAAACATGTTACCCTTTAGTGTCTCTGGATTCTTTCCCATAAAATGAGCTAGTTTAGTCAGCTGAATCATTTTTTAAAGCTCTAACAAGCAAATGTGTCTGTAGAGGGAACTCTGCAGTTTTGGCCAACAATAACTGCAGTTCAACTTTGTTATGAAGTATGTGCCGAAGTACTGTAAGGACAAATTGCTGCTCGGGGCAGTGCAGTAGCTCCGGGCAAAGCTGTCAGATTAAGTGTAGTTGATCAAATGCCACCCAGAGCAAATTAAATGAGGTGTTCAGAACTTGATTTGTGTAAATTTTCCAAGTGTATAACTCTCTGTAGTCATGCTGATAGAACTGCGTTTATAGACCAACATTTAATTAGGCTTAGCCGCCTGCAACCCAGAAATTTCCCCCCCTCAGTGGAGCCGTTTGGATCACTACACATAACTGTAGATGTTCCCTGCTGAGGGAAGTTGCTCAGCTGGAGTGTGTTTGTGTACACACACTCCACTCACCTGTGTGCCTCAGCCTTGATTGGAAACCAGACAGACGAACTGTTTATTTTAAGATTTGATTTTTCTCCGTTCTTCTATTTTTGCGTCCGTCCTCGGCCTGTCATGCTGCTGCATCTGGCCGATCAATAATGTAATTCTTAACCAGCAGCTGCTGCGTGCTGGAGTAATTACCTCCTCCATTATCTGACCACATCTCTCATTATACTGTAAGCAGCCGTCATTAGATCCACAGGCTGAAAGGAATGGGGGGGGGGGCAAGCACACAAACACACACACGTATACACCAAAAATAAGTATGCATAAACACGCTCTACATAGTATTATACGTGAATGCTCAGGAAGACAAACAGAGAGACAGGATTGTCACCTCCCCGTCTTCACTTCCTCGCCTCTCTTCCTCTCTTTGCCCAGTCAATCAGATAGCCATTAGCCGGTATTGGTCCCAAGGGCTAGTCTCTGCACATACTGCACATCTATGGGAGCATTTCCATTCAGCAAGATGGCTCACCTCCTCGCCTCACTGTGATAGCAGTGCAGCCCAGGGGAAATAAAGGTAGTCGCAACCAAATCAAATCCGCAGCAGCACAGTGGGGGAGACGATGCCACGCATCAGCATGTTACTGGCCTGTTTAGGGCTCCTTCTGCAGAGCTTCTTTCTTGAGTCAGGCTAGGGGTAGTTTCACGGTTTAATATTGTTAACACCTCCAGGACTGCACATGTGATTTCCACTGTGGGTAAAAAAATAATTTACCAAATATAATGCATATTCATTCATTGTCTGCAGCTGATTAGACTGTTGTCAGGCTATAAAGTGCTGCAGGGATGATGTATTTTTTTAGGCCAACCAGGAAGTTAGCATTGCCCTGATTCCCTCGATAAAAAAGCCAATGGGATTGTTCCATTGGGTTTGGATTATTGCAGAAAACAAGTTCTGTTGCAAAGAAATGTTTATAATACTTCTACGTCAGAGATGAACACCACTTCTATGATTTTCGAAGAGTAAATGCAATCGCCATGAGTAAAAAGCTAACATTAGGCTATAAACAAACTACACCACGGTTGCATGAGCGTGAGGATCGCAACAAGGCTGTAAAGGCAGACGAGTCAGTGTGATGACGTTTAATAGTCTCATCTAGCCACTTGTTAGCAACCTCCTTTTTAAAGACACATAAAGGCTTAGAAATTCATAAATGGGATTTTATTGATGTATTTTATGTTGTAAAACAAAACGTTGAAATCTCTTGCTTGTGTTAACCACAGACCTTATTTCAGGCATCTAACTAAAAACCCATTCAAAAAACCCATTGACTTCCAGACGAGGGAACTGGAAGTGCTAAAATGCTATCTCATTTCCAGGTTTTAGGACTCATTCCTGTAGCACTCTGTTAAATAGGCATTATCGGTCGCTATAAGCACCACAGATTTGGGTCAATAGGGGCCTACTACACCCAATAGTAGGTTTTATCATCTACTCACATGGTAGATCAGCGAAAGAAGTTATAAAAGAAGATAATAACAACCTCTAGCAACCGTAGTAATTATGACAGGAGCAGAAGCGGAAGTCAGGCACTGTAGTATAGACAATCTAAAACTCCATATGTCGAGGCTGGGGGCGATGGATGGGACACAAAATACAGGGTTTTCATCCAGGAGTCTGGGATTCGCATCCTGTGTGAAACCAACAATATGTAGTTGTCTTTAAGTTTCGCTTTCACTTTTGAATATTAGTTAATTTTAAGCCAAAAAACAATGTTTCGTTGCCTAAAGCTAAAGAAGCCTGTCACATGTCATTCAGTTTAACAACGTGTAAGAATGTGTTGCTTTTAAGTTTCGTTTTCACTTTTACAATGTAGTAGGCGTAGTAGGCCCCTAATGACCCACATCTATGGTGTTTATAGCGACCGCTAACATCTATTTAATGGCCTGATAACAGTAAAAATTTGTAAGACCCCTTTAGAGTGCTTACAAGGATAAATAAAACAAACACTATCTCACTCTCCTCTCTTTGAAACGCCATAGCAACGCCCTATTTTCAGCAATGGTACTCTTTTTAGTCCTTTCAGCAAAGGCAACAGTCATGGTGCATTAGCGTGGGCCACGGAGATAAAGGCCAGTGCGTGGCACAAGCTAGCAGGTCACTGCATTTAATGACCTTTCTAGATACAACTGATATTGCTTTCTTCCTGTTTGCAGCAGAGTACTGGACCAGTGTGCTTCAAAAGAACTCCGAGGGGAAATAGTCATGGGATTAGTTGGCATTGGTTTAGAGATTTTGAAAATATTTATGAGTTTGCACGAGAAAGAGATATCAGTATGTAAGCCTATTAAGCTGTGTGTATGGGTGTAAATATGTGTGTATTCATGCATTTCAGTCCACAGCTGCCCTCGTGTCCACCCTCGCTCTCTTTCGGCTTGTTAAGGGGAGACGTGGTCTGACCTGTGAGAAAGAAATCAGTGTTGTGTTGTTCATCATCAGCTGTCTCTCTTCCTTGGCCCTCAGCTTCTTGTTATACTACTGGCTATCAGCCTGATGGCAGTTTGCTAATGGTGTCAGCGGACTTCAATTAGCTCTCCGCCACGCTCGATCGCACAGTCCTTTCTGCCGGAGAGTGGCTTTAAATTGTCTGAAATACCAGAGCCATTAAGTGTGAATGGTTAATGGGAGTTTAAACAGAGAGGGACTGAGGAGCAGGCAGACAGGGCACCGTGACATCATGCGAGTGGACGGTTTCAGTCTTTGTTTTTCTGCTCTTCCCCTCTGCTAACCGGCTGAAGGTGATAAACACATTATGTCTGTAGAGGTGCGGGGTGATTTTCTGGCAACGTACTGCAAATTGCTTTCCATCCAAAACTCTTAGGAGGATGGTTCATCTGGAAACAGAAGCACATTTTATTTTAATTTACTTTAATTAACTTTATTTCACCCGCTTATTGTATGGGTCAACAGAAAGGTAAAAGATATAAGAGAGTATCAGAGAGGTATTTACAATCCTCAAAAATGACCATTACATTAAATCATCACTGTTTAAATATAAAGAAAGGCGTTGCCATGTGCAATACATGTATTAACTAGGGCTGTAAAAGAAAGCAATAACGCTTTAACGCAAATTCGTTTTAACTCCACTAATTTCTTTAACGCAATCAATCTTTCGGATGTTGTAGCGGGCTCAGTTTTAAAGCTAGAGTGAAGATACTGGTATCATATGAAACTAGAAAACCTAAGGAACCACGTCATACTAGCTTGTCGATAAGGAGGTTAAATAACGCTCCAAACTTACACTAAATTTTGGCAAGGAAAAACTGGCATAGCCATTTTCAAAGGGGTCCCTTGACCTTTGACCTCAAGATATGTGAATGAAAATGGGTTCTATGGGTACCCACGAGTCTCCTCTTTAAAGACATGACCACTTTATGATAATCACATGCAGTTTGGGGGTAAGTCATAGTCAAGTCAGCACACTGACATTGGTTGTTGCCTGTTGGGCTTGAGTTTGCCATGTTATGATTTGAGCATATTTTTTATGCTAAATGCAGTACCTGTGAGGGTTTCTGGACAAAATCTGTCATTGTTTTGTCATCTGTCCATGTTGATCAAAGTATTAAATACTTGACAAATCTCCCTTCAAGGTATTTTTGAACGGATAAAAAAATGTATGATTAATGTGTGATTAATCCTGGACAATCATGCGATTAATCGCCCTATTATTGACACATTCAAATGGCAAAAATGTCCTTCTTTCTTGTTAAGTTTAGCATCAGTAATTGTAGACATAGCTCTACAAGATGGGTTTCAAAATTAGTCTCAATAGACTTTGTTAGTAATGACAGCGCTATCAATCAGCGTGTCTGAAATTGTTACACACTGACATTGCCTCCAGGATCTTTGGGAGTATTTTGGGCAGAATAATGTGTCACTGTGTGAATGTAGATGGGTTTTCTCTCTTTGTGTGAATATAACAGCGCCAACTCAGACCCAGTCCTCCCCCGAGCTGCGAGAGAAACTTCCAGCAGCCAGAGGAGAGAGGATAACTGTGGGCCAAGAGACATGCATAAGCTTTATAAGACGGCAGGTGGTATTTTCCACACTTTTAAATTTTCACACAGAAAGGAAGAGCCTTTTTTTGAAAGTGTGTGGGGGGATATCTACAGTGTGTGGATATTGAGTATTTCTGGACCAGAACTAGGAGCAGAAGGGGAAACTTTGCATGACGACACCCCCCTCTAGGCCCACGTAGAGTGGGCACTTCTCTCCCTAAGCATGTGAGACTTATAAAAGCTGAGAAAAGAGAATTTCTTTTCATCTCATTAAACAACCCGGGGGCACAAAACATCCACCTCGGTGCTCAAGTACAATCTTTCTTGGCCAGGACAGATATTTAGGCATAAAGGCTGCCAGTGACAGTGTGCCAGATCAAGTATTGGCATATCTAGGTTGTCTAGACACAGCAGGTGTCTGGAAATAGACCCCATTTATTTCTGTCTCCCAGCTCCTCCGATGTTTGCAGCCAACCAAAGCTGACTGCCAAACTGAATGGTGCTGTCTCCTACAACAAAGTCTACCTCGCAAAAAGGTAGATAGAGTCGTATTTACAGTTTGCTTACACCGAACTGACACTTTATAGGTGATCAAATAAGAATATGTTGATTTAAGATCCTCCTATTGTAAAAAATATCATACATTCGATTGCTAGGCTATAACAGAAATGTAAACAAGATAATTAAAGTGAATGCAAGTGAAATTACTTTCCTGATGGAATGCAGGAGATTATAGTTGAGTGTCAATAAACTCAAACTTCCATTCATCTCTGAGAAAAAATAAAACAAAAAGATGTTTCAACTCGTCAATGTCACCTTGTGATGGGTTGCCCCCCAGTGATCGATCACTGTTGTCAGCGACCCTCCCTCAGGAGCGAGCTTCAGCACTGCAAACTAGATGACTGAATACATTTAGTGAAATGCAGAGTTTTTCAAATCGCTTTCATACGGTACCCATGGTGCATTGTATTGATTACAATGTCTGGAATCATGAATATTTACATTGCCTCCGGGTAGTACTTCTAGAAAGATAGGTTTACATAAAAAAAGGATGCCTGCACTATTATTGTTGTGGACATATAGTACCAGCTTACGTACGATATTTCAAAATTAAAGCCTATTACTGCTGAATAGCTCATTGCTCTCATTATTCTGGTTTCAAAAGCAGGAACGAAAGACTTTTTAACAGGTAGAAAATAATAGACTCTGAGGTGGCCTGTCAATAAAAGAAAGACATGTACTAAATACACAGTGGCTTCAAATTATGAGACAGTAATAGCAATAGGAATTTTGCATTACCTTCGTTTGGCTGTCATACTGAATATTGAGTAATTGCTCAGTGAAGCTATTCAATGATTAAAGCCAATGAGATGGATAATTGTTCTTGAGCAACTAAAGAGTTATAGAACAATTTAATTTAATATTTTGATGTATCGGCTGAATGACAAATGGCTGATTTGCAAAGTGATGGTACAATCATAGCTTAGCAACCGTAACTTGGCACTGAAGGCCTGTCAAGCTCCGGATTTATCGCCACGTGCCAATACAATATGCATGGGACGAGTAAGAGTGATACTCTGTATGTAAAGACTCTGGAGGGCTGGTGTATTTTTTTTCCCACAAAACCCCTAAAAAAAAAAGATGTTACATCAACATCTTCACATCTGTATATGCGTTACATTGACGCATGTCTTTCTGGACTATTATCTCTGTACATTGCATATTCTTTTTATTCTTAATACTGTGAACCTTAGCACATCCCCTAGAATATATGGTGCCTTCAAATGGGTTCGTGTTTACCGTGTTTTCACGAGAAGAGTCCATATGAACGCCCACCTCTTGTGGTATTCACGACCTCGTAAGTGGAAAGTTTCCGAGAGTTTACAAGTTGTGACGTGTTTGTTGACGTTGTCAGAAATGGCGGAGGCCATGGAAGTTAATATTTTGTTGCATAATAAGTTACTATATTGTAATTATAGTTATTTATTGTTTTCTTCGTAATTTTATAATATGTTTGATATTCCCATCGGCCTCATCTTTTTGCTCTGTCATTATGCCTTTGCATTTACTGCATTGTGTTACCCACTTGCTAGCTTGCTAAATCGTTAGCCTCTGTGGCTTCTAGACGGCGACAGTGACGTTAATATTGCCGTTGCTTAGCAGCGGTGTTCTCACGACTAAACCACTTGAACGCCAAGCACATTGTGTATACGACTTCCCATGTTGTAAACACAAGCTCACAAGTTTCCTTTGAAGGCACCAATATTCTTTCACATTCTTGTCTAGCTCGTTCTTTTTAAACGGCTACATTTTACCCATTTTTTTATCTTTCAATAGTATTTTGATCATATTTTAATTGAAATTTTTGGTCTGTTCTCTATTTATGTTTCTTGTCTATGCACCAATACAGCAAAGCAAATCCCTTGTATGTGAAGACCTAGCTGCAGCTACCTGCAGCTAATAAAATCTGCCAGCGATAGCTGTTATTTCAGCTGGCAAAATCAAAGCCTGCATATATATTGCCTGCACACACACACACACACACACACACACACACACACACACACACACACACAAATACAAGGTGAATACATCAACCACTCTTATAATGAAAGGGAAATGAGAGGTGTTTTTTCAAGGCTGACTTATCAGCTTTGGTTTCCTTCCATCCATCATTTCTTCTTCCTCTTCGTCCCAGTTATTACTCCTCACCAGAATAATTCACACACACAGTTTGCCCCCAATGGGAGACAAATTAGCTGAGAATGTTTTTTTCACAGATATCTCTCCAGTATCATCATCACAGTCTAATTTGCTATTTTACTGTAAGTGTAATGCTCAGTACATAATTACAACAAACTAGTTTTAACACTTTGTCCACAGGCCCTGTGTTTTTCCAAGCCACTTCATAGAGTTGCTTTACTTTGACTTTGAGCATCCTGAATACTGAAATATGCTGCTGAAACGAAATGTACTTGGCCTCAGTTCACAGCTTTCCTACTGTCTGATCCTCTCTCCGTCTGGACTCATCGTCACAAATAAACCTAAATCCTGCCAATTGACTGGTGCCCACGGACATACAGCACAAAGCCAGAACGTGAAATGAGACGTGCCAACCATTAGCATTTTATCACAATGGCCACTTTAAGGTGGGCTAACTAGTGAAGTACCCATATGCAACACATTCTCACCAAGCCCAGAGGAAGAGTGCCGTCAAAATAAACTTCAGTTTTCGCAGGAAGTTAGGTTTAGGCAACACAACAACTTAGGAAGGGTTAGGGTTAGGAAACAGTCGTGGTTGATGTTAACTTCACCGACTCGCGACTCAAGTGACTCACAGGGCTGACGACACTAACAAGTCACATGACTAACAACTACACATGACAAAATAAGTCAACGTTACTTTCAGTTTCACACGGGACATGGACACCGGTCTCCTGGTCAAAAGTCCTGTGTTTATTTGACATGAAAAGGTCGGCCGTGGACGTGATGGTCAGCTCAGTCTGCAGAGCCTTGAAACCCCGCCCCCGCGGCTGCACAGAGTGCTATCGCTTGTTTATTAAAAGTTTAATATTGAACGTGTTGCATTTTCAAATTGCACCAACTTCGACACAACACATCCTTGGGTCCCCAGCAATACACCCGCCAAGTGTGAAGATCGGATGAACGGTTCTTGAGATATATGCAAAGGACGTACCCACAGACAGACAGACAGATAGACAGAGGTTCCTTGCTTTAAAGTTAGATCATTTCAGTTAAAAAGTCCAACGGTGTAATACTGAGACACCCACACTACCTTTTGATAATAAACTCTGTCTTGGCTTTGGTAAGATATGGAGTCCAGGCTACATCAACCGACGAATAAGACCCAGCTTTTGATTCAGTTTGAGTCGGAGATCCTCTGCTGTGATCAAGGCGTCTTGCAGCTCGTTGTAGGCGTCCATCTCCAAGATCAACCACTGGGCATTCTTGGCATGCGATCAGATATTATCTGCAGGTGGCCTGGAAAACCATTTCCTTTTCATTTTCCTTTCCTTTAGTCTTGCATCATGTATGTTAGACACTCACTCAAGAAACTTCAGCAAGCCTCTCACCCACACTATTCTAATAACCTTGGCTTAGTTTGAAAGCAAATGACTGAAGTAGTCTTGACAGGTTGAAAATAGACTTTAAAGTGGTATGCAGATGGCAATTTTTGTTGAAATACAGACTGACTTCAACTTATAGAACAGTAACGTTAAGAAAAAACACAAATTGCTTTCATCCATAGGCATCAGTATATATACAATGATATACATGAAAGCAATTACTGTTGTATAAGTTGAAGTTAGAGTTAAAAAAAAATGTATAAAAAGATTTGAATTGTGGCAGTTGATAAGACCAGTGGCTCGGATTGGACCATAATCCTTCCTGTTAGTTCCCCAGGTGTCAGAGAACAGCTGCAGGACGGCTGTATTGTTTCTGTTCTGTCAATTAAAGCAGACGTGAGTATCCTGTTGTTGTGGAGAGAATAGTTAGTGTGGCAGACTGTGGGTGTCATCATCAATCACAGTTCATATTGCTAAATATTGGCATTGACGCCTCACTTGAATAGGATAAACGATGCAGGCAGAGGCGTGAAATGAAGAACAAGGATGGATTGGCTTGGTGTCTGTCAGTGTGGCCAGCAGGGTCGCGCTTAGTTGTGCTGCCTTTGTTTCTAGTCCTTTTTCTGTCTTTATTTCATCCCCAAGGTTACTATGGTGTGGGATGTATTTTTAGCTGGATCTTAGTTTTAAATTCAGTTTTGTTTTGGTCAGTTTTTTTTATGACTTTGGTCATTTTATTCTATTTTACTTCGTTGCACTACTTGATGGATGGCATTGTCGGTCATAACACTGTCATTTTTATCCTCATACAACGGTTCGTATGAACGAAAGGTTATTCCTCATTTTTCGTGCATTTTCCTACAAATGTCTCGACACGCAGCAATTTCCACTCGTTACATGTATACAGTCTTATCAAAATAAAGGGTTCAGGAAAAGATCGTGGTTTAGGTTAAAAGGAAGGAAGTGGTGTAAGTGAAGTATGAAAGTTACGTGACAAATAAACCAACGTTGACTTCTGGTTTCACACTGGGTACGAACCCAAGTCTCCTGGGTGAAAGTCTGGTGCTTTTTGACCCACCCATCCACCCCGACATCCTCCTTATGTGGTGTTTTTCGCTCTTTATACTTCCATGCTAATGCCAGCATTTAGCTCAAAGCATTCTCTTATTCTCTGCAGTTTTACATGCAGAGAAGAACTCCCTTTTGCCACAAAATCTGATTTTATTTTAATTCTATTTTTTTAAATGCTTATTTCACTATACAGCAATATTGTTGTCATATTTTTAGTTTATAATAATGAAATCTGGATTCTGTCTTGCCGTGTTAAGCATAAACACAGTAGATTCTCTCCCCACTCCACTCCACACCTGCAGGTAACACCTGAACTCATTTGCTCACAGTATTACAAAGTGGTCGTGGCCCTCCGTGCTCATGTACTATCTAGATTTATGAGCCCTGTTTCGGCTGGCGAAGAATGAGGATGAAATTGGACACATTTATAAAGCGCTGTATAAACAACAGTGTGAAAAAC
Organism: Adelosebastes latens; assembly: GCA_916700685.1. Lineage (NCBI taxonomy): Eukaryota > Metazoa > Chordata > Actinopteri > Perciformes > Sebastidae > Adelosebastes > Adelosebastes latens. The sequence continues at coordinate 109,883 of CAKAKR010060136.1, forward strand.
AATGCGTCTACATTGAAACATCTCTCCCTCTCTCAGACACACACACACACACACACACACACACACACACACACACACACACACACACACACACACACTTTTTTTTTAGTAAAGAATTGCTGTTGCTGCTTGTGGTTCGCCCTGAATTGCCAGCTTGCGTGTGAGATGACGCCAGCAGCTGAGGCCTCCCCACTGGTGATTCATTGCTTTAATCACTCTGGCTCTCCAACCTCTTACCAACCATGGCAGGGTTTGACACATCGCTGCCTTTTCAGAGCACTCGCACCATTTGTCCTATTTAGGACACTGTCTCCCCACTTGTAGACAATTAGATATTGGAGGTATACAGTGTTGTGTGGAGCTGCTAAAATACAGCGCACGTTGAATTGCTGTGGAAATTGGTGCGTGGTCATCCGCAATTCAGCGGAGATGAAGTCGGTTTTCTTGTGTGCCTCCTACGTCATATCTGACCACATCACTGGAATATCATAGTGAAGGAATATTCATTGTACATGTTTATGTTTATTTGTTTCACGCATATGAAAATACAGTAAAATACAATTCACATGAAAGGAATGTAAAATAGGGTGTGGTAGAAACCTATGGCGCATATTAAAACCACATCCAAAGGACATACAATAGGTAAAAATATTACCATGAAAAAATCACCAGTACATTTTAAATATTAGTGTTCAAAACATTTCACTTATAAAAATAAGTGTATGAGTTAAGTTCAAACAAAAAAAATGTAGAGAAGCTGCAGTAATTGCCATATTTACAGTGAGATCAGATTAAGAGTGATATTTTTTTTCCATATCAAATGTTTTTGTCAGCAGAGCATTTCTAAGTCTTCATTAAATCCTTTAAATGGACATTTTCATTCCATTTAAAGAATCCCAAGAGATTTGTTGACCTTTTTGCTGACAAAACCAACCTGATTTCTCCGAGAGTTTTTCATCTATCAGAATACCTAAGAAAAATGTTGATGACGCTTTAATTATTTCTTCATTATGAATATGGAGTTTAATTTGCTCACTGTTTATTTTTCATTTTCTGCAAATAACATGAAATTTGATTTTTTGACATTTAATGACAACTTATTTGTGTGAAACCATATTGAGTACTTACATATTGATGTGGGTCCCATCTAAAGAGAGGCCAATTTGTCTGTTTATTCAGCTTTCAATTCCTCCCTTCTTGCTCTGCGTCCACCTTACTCTGTTAAATTCGGACTGGTCATGACATTTTATCCACAGCGCAACAGCAACCTTTATAAACCTCTATTGATTTTGCCCAGGTCAGTCTTTTTTATCGCCACATAAGGGGGGGAGTTGATAAGCTCAATCACTCCTGTTTTCTCCATTTGCCTCCCTCAGGAAGAGACCTCAGTGGCTCCGGTGGATTGTGAAGTCCCATCATATGACAAATATGAAGGGGAGATTTTGAATTGTATGTCGAAAGGTGGTGGGTAACTACAGTAGCAACTGTGCCACTACTTGGGGAAACCTGTGAGAAACTAAAGAGAAACCTCACCAATGATTCACTCTCCGAGTACACGAGGAGAGGACGGTTGTTGGCTGTAAAAGTCATCCTGGGACTCAACTCTCACACAGAGATAAGAGGTTCATCTGAAGTCAGCTCCAAACGGATGCGACTGCTCGTTCACTCCCTCTCCTGAGGTTTTCAGTTTGCTCTCCTCACTTCATTTATTGCCCAACTTTCCACGACTGTCCTCTCCTGCACTGTCTTCCCCGACAAAAGCAGGGCAGCAAATTACACGCATATTTGACGGTGGATCACAGTGAGCCTGTGTGAATCTATTGAGATGTTTCCCCCAGAGGAGGTACAGCAGCAAGTGGGGCATGCAGCAGGGGAAGGCTTCAGGTTTCACATGCTGTGGGATGTTGAGGTTTCACTCTATGTGTGAGAAAGAGAGAGACCAGGATTCAACACCCACGAAGGAAAGCCGAGAAGAATTAATCAACGCACCAAGAAGCTGGACTTCACTTAACACATTTTCTGTGCAGCGTGTTTTTGTTTTGTGGAATCCATTTAACCTTCTTTGATACACTGCATGGCCAAAAGTATGTGGACAGTTGAACCTATCTGATGCAACTCCTTCCAAATCTGTGAGCATTCATATGTTGCTATAGCAGCTTCACCAGCTTCGAATGTTATCAGCCCATTAAATGGCCGTTATCAGTTGCCATGTGGAGCATAGATTTGAGGTGGTATGGGCCTACTCTACCTGCTAATTGGCTCGGTAGGCCGTCATCATCTATTTCTTAGCTGGATCACAACAGGGTGGTTCAAAATTGTTAGGTGGTGACCTCTATTGGCTCAAGTGGCCATAACAAAACGGGGACACACCATGAGCAAATGTCAACAAAAGATATTTTATTAAATCAAATAACCCAAATTAGACTAATTAAAGAGAGTAATTGTGTGGAGTGTGGAAGTCAGTGGTGTCGGTAGTGTGTGTGCGTGCATGAGTGGAGAATGTGTGTGTGCGGGTGTTCTAAAGGTGTATAAAAGAAAAAAAGAAAACTAACTAAAGCAAGCAAAATTTACCTGAGTTACTTCATTTCTTTAAGAGTATATTTACTTCTGCCCTCTGATTGATGGAAAGAAGCTGATGGACAGAGAGCAGAAAGAAGAGAGATAGGCTCTCCTGCCTTGTGTGTGAATCAAATTTTAACTTTTTATGTACAGTACCACCAGTGGTTTCTCCTGCCAGGACAGGATGTCTGTGCTGTTGGCTGCCCGCTGAGTTTTATGTGAGACTGTAAGCTACAGAGAGAATTTCTGTTTGGATCACAATGCAGGGATCAGCTCTTTTCTGTCTCTGGGAAGATGCTTTCGGGGTGCTTGTCGTCTCTGTATATCCCATGCCCTGCTGTCACAGAATGGGACAGTAGGTCTGTCAGTCACAGTGTCAGTATCGGGGCCCTCGGTGGCCCCCGCAGGCTTTTCCCCTTTGGCGTTCCTTAGTGATGCCACACTCAGATGACTGCTCCTTTCAGTCTGAGGGCTGCTGGCTGTCAAAACTGTCTGCTTGACAAAAGTGCCTGTCTGAAGAAACAGTGTATGTGTGTGTGTGTGTGTGTGTGTGTGTGTGTGTGTGTGTGTGTGCATGTGTGTGTGGCTTCACATTGCAAAACTTTTCCAAATCCAGGACACATGACTTAAGGTTGAAATAATACCTTAGTTTCAATATTAGAGTTTGTTTACAGCAAATAATGTGCTGTACCCTGATGCACACGAGGCCACTGAGTAGCTGTCACTCACACACTGCAGAGACGCCAAGGGTCCGTGATTTTTCCATGTATGCATTACTGTGTGAGTGTGTGTGTGTGTGTGTGTGTGTCAAACCACAGAGGAGAAGGAAGTCAATCTAGAATGTAATGAAAATGCAAATTGTCTCTCTTGTGTCGACCTGCGCTGTCAATCGGCATCACAATACTCTATCGCCTTTCAACCTCTCACAAAACGTCCCGCAATCAACCCGGACGTGACTGGGACGGATCACTCCAGCGAGCCATTTCCCTCATTCATTACAGATCAATCAATCTCCCTTATTGTTACGTTCTCTCTCCTCGTGTCTATCCCTCCATCGATTCCTGTCATCCCTCCATTTATCTGATCTGTTTTGTCTTTATCCCTCCCTTCGGCGGCTTCCCTCCATCCTATGCTGAGGGAGGTTTAGTGATTGGTATAAAAAAGAAAAAAGTTGGTGGAATGAAAAACGATAAAGGTAGCTGGAGGTGAATGGGATGATTAACGATTTGTAATTAACCCCAGGCTCTGCTTTCAATTACAGTTCAGAGGTAATGGATTGTTTTTCTGTTTGTTTTTTTGTGGTCGACTCCAGACTCCCAATTAGCCCGTCTTTGTTTGGGAGACCACGGAGGGCAGGATGGAGGGAGGGATGGAGGGAGTCGGATACAAAAAACCGAGTGGGTCTTAATTAACAAAGGGAGGCTTATTACATTGCCTGGTCTAATTTCTGCTCTTTTGTTTCAACTTCTGCGCAGCAGACTTACAGAAAGTGGTTCAGATCAATCCTGTGTGTTAGTCAAGCGTATAGTTTTTAAATTTGATGGAGCAGCAGCACATTTATCCCACTGACATGTGACAGATTTGTGTTGTAGACCAGAAGAAAGACTCTTAGCAAGAGTAGATTGTAGTTATTCTTGCATTAAATAACAGCAGTATACAAAATTCCAACACAGGACTGTGTCTCCTCTACTGTTTCAGCACAGCCCGTTTGCATGAAAAAGGTGTGTGAATGCAATAAAGCGTCAATAAAAACCCATTTCCTGTTTTTGTCACTTGTCCTTATACGCCATGTAGTCTGTGCTGACTGCAATGTCAACGCATCCACGTAAATCTGATACTATGACCTATGATAGAATAAAAAGTGAGAAAGATTGCTTGTGGCCAGAATTACAATAGGCTTGAAATGTGAAACCACATTCGATTCAGCAGATTTACTCCTTAAACTGTCCAGACATGGTGACGGGCCTGTCTTTGTGTTGTTTGTTAAAGTCCTTTAATGCCGTCTCTTGATGTATCTTTCCATCTGGGTGTTGTCTGATTTTTGCCATATCTTAAGAACTGTGACAGTAACATTGCTTTCCTTTTTTTTTGCAGTTTCTCTTCACTGCCAGAGAAAATTAAATTAGATTGGCTGCCACGGGTGCATGACACTGATATGCGATTTGTCTACGTGATCAGAGTTTGGAGTTTGATCTCAGTCTGCTGTCCTCGTCTCAACTCCTCTTGTGACAGCAATGTACCTTTATAATGACCGGCATAAATCACCCGATTAGAATCGCTTTTTTGTTTAGCTGACTCTTCTTACACTTTGTTCCAACGAGGTGCATTTAGAAATGAGGAAGTGGCTTTGTCCTTTGTTGCCTCCAGAAACGGAAAATCAATTTATGCTGCTGTCCCGATAAACAGCTTCTGCTCACAAAACAGGTTCATCGGCCTTATCCAGACACATAATGTCTGTTACACCACCATTTAGGGATAGCAGGTATTAGGTAATAGATGCTTTTTAGATACAAACAGGGGGCGGAGTGAGGTGGGGGGACGTCTTCTGGGGCTCTCTCTATGTTGCACCGCCATGTTTCGAACAGAACGAACAAACCAAACACGGTCAACTTTTCCTGCTTTGGCCGGAGTCGATAACGTTACTCACTCCCGTCGCTGTCGCTCTCTCCCTCTTGCTTCACCACTCACTTTGCACGTACACACACACTCTAAGCACTCTACTCTTACAACAACTGGGTCGAGAGAGAGCCATTCACGTTTTCGCGTCGGCAACCATAGCAATCCTACACGCTTGGTCCTTTAACATAGAGCTTTAAAATATGAAGAAAAGTTTCATATTTTTCTGAAGAAAGCATTCAACTTTGTTTAATTCTTTACAAACTAATCAGATATATTTGCAAATGAGGCTAGTAGCATAACTGAGATTAATTGAGGGCAACTTTATCAAACATAAGGCTGTTGAGCGTTGATTAGTTTCATAATCGCTCATCAAATAGGATTTCTTTTCTCTGCACTGTTAAAATCTGTCATTATCTCATTCTCAGATTTGCGCGGCTCCCTCTTTCCAGATTTGTTTAGATGATTTAACCTGTGCAAATCAAACATGCTCGAGATAATCCTGTGGGCTGTGCACTGATATTTTAACCCTCACACACCACAAGATTAGCAGCACTAATAGTCTGGTCTTAAAAACAGTGTAGAAGAAAATAAGGCTGCCAGCTGTGTAGTCGGCCTGCAGCACAATCAGTGTAAGTGCATGTTAACAAACAAACAAAAAAAGCATAATGGCTTTAGAAAATCATGCAACTCAAGAAGACCAGTAAGAAAACTACTACAGTGATGCTCCATGCGACACGATGTCTAATGTCCTGTCTTTCAGCCGTATCAAATCATGACATCATAACTTTAAAGCTTTTAAATAGCAAATTTATAAATGAACAGAAGCACTTAGTGTGTTCTTTAAATCCAGTCTCGCCAACGAGATTTATGTTAAGTAAAAGTATAATGTCTTCACAATTGAATTACTGTAAAAGCATTTCCATAAAATGTTTCGCTTTGTTATTTCTATCATTTCAGATGCATTTTCGTGTACTTTTTGCTTATACCTTTCTCAGTTTCAGGCTCCCAACAGTGAACTGCACCAATGACCACTAACTAACTCACACCATGTGAGACACTGGTTTGCACTGTTATTTTCAAAGTCATTACTCCCCCTTGGTGAGAGAGTTTGATCTGATAACAACTTTGTGGGGCAGATAAAAGAAGTTCTTGTGAAACAGTTGAAACAAATGTCTCTGTATGTGCTCGTCCCTTTGTCCCAGCCGGTTGATAGATACCTTCTAGTTTAGTCATCCATCCTCCAAGAAAATGTGTAAAGCACACCGTAAGTAAGAAATATCGTCTCTTGATCTCTCTTGAGTGTTTGTCTTAGTGTGTTCTTTAAAGTTCCCTTTGTGTTCTGTGGTGTTGTTATACGGCTGTATATATGTAGCTTGTATGCTGTAGGTGTTGTGCAGCGTTTGAAATTTGTTGGATCTGTTGGATTGTGTTTTATTTGCATGTATGTTTTTTCTTATCTTATTCAAATTGTAATTTTATTTATTTATTTATTTATTTAATTTTTTTTATTATTATTTTTTTTATTATTTTTTTTTATCTATTTATTTATAATTAGTTTTATTTGGAAAACATTGTCACACAGACCCAGCAGAGAGGAACTGTGCTGATAATATGACCGTCTATGGGTTCCTACAATCTTGATATGATCAGAGATGTCATTATATCCTGTGTAAGAGCATATTGATGGGTCTTTGGCTGCTAAAATATTTTGACCACATTTGCCCCATATGCCCTATTGATTAGCTGACAGATCACAACTCTATAAACTATTGATTAGTTTAGTTACAATCATTTGGCAAGGTGTATAGGCCTGCAGGAAACAGTGAGTATAGTGCCAGGGTAAATCTGTTCTACTTTGTTATACAGTAAAGCTACAACATGCAAAATTTGTAAGCAAATGTAAAAAAATAGGATAAATTACACATTGTGGTTATATATTTACTCCCTAGCCTGATTCTGGCTTTATAATCATCAGTGTATTTTAGGGTATTTAGCATTTGCTGAGGCCAATGAGCTGGCTGGCTATTGAGCTGAGTGAAATGTCATACACAAACATCAACAACAACAACAAAGCAATACAAAAAGAAATTACAACAGCACCAAATGCTGCAGCACAAACATGCGGAACACCAGGAACATGCCTTTTGTTTTTGTTTTTTATTACAGATCGCCTGCTTCTTCTGGGCCTGCGGTGGCTGTACAGATGCTGGTTAGCACAGCCTCGGGCTAGATGCTGTTTCAAGGTAGACAGCTCATTAAGAATAGTGACAAGTGCTGCGGAGGGAACTTAACCAACTGCGGGGGAGGAGGACTGGACCGGCAGAAGCAGAAAGCTGCATATTATAGCTGTGACAGGGCCTCCAGCACTTTCTCCGCTCCAGAATTGGACTTAATACCCCTGCGGTTCTTCCAATGACATAACAACCATTCACTGCTGCAGTGGGCAGCTCTTGCCATTTTTCAAATCCATCTATCATACAGATTGTGCAACATTTTTTGAATGATTCATGAAAATGAGCCAGGGATAATGTCCATATTGTATGAGTCTGAACCAAGGTGAAGCCTTGTGCCTTTGGGTATTCTCTCTGTCTGACAAAATGCTTTTTAAACTTCAGTGATTTCAGTGAGTCTACCTGCATGTGTGTGTGTGGACTAAATGCATGCTGCCCACACACACACAAACAAACAAACAAACAAAAGGTATAAAAATCCAATGTTTGCCCAGTGGATTCCCGCTGATAGAGCAGAACTATTCCCACAACCCGCAGAGAGGGACAGCCTGCATGGGCGGTGGGCTGTCAGTCAAATCCACATGTACCGGGGCAAGCGATGCATGAAGGGAAGTTTGAGATTTCACTGTCATCTTCAGTCTGGTCCCCTGCAGATCTACCCCCCACCCCTTCTGCCTCCATTTCTGCTCCAACGCTCCGCTGGCCACAAAGACTGCATAATCTGTGCCACGACCAAAACTGACTGCAAATAATTTCACTGAATAAATAAGATGGTTTGACGTCGTGGCTCGGGGCTCTCCCCATGTGCTAACTCTGTGTAGTGGTGCCTTGTGTGGGTATCATTTCAGTGGTCACTGATTCAACAATTTTTTTTTTTATATATTGTATATGTTATAATTATTATTATTATTGTATTTATATTATTATTATTATTATTATTATTATTATTATTATTATTATTATTTATTATATTATTATTATTATTATTTATATTTATATTTATATTATTATTATTATTATTATTATTATTATTATTATTATTATTATTATTATAGTCAATGCAAATCAGTACTACATATTTCCCTATAATTTATAATTTTTATATATATATATATATATATTTTTTTTTTACACTACACAGGATCACTACTACTGAACTTCTACTGCTGGTACTGCTGCTGTGACACCTGTTGCAGTACCACTGCCTGCCGCTGGGTGCCGTTGTTTTGCATCCTCATCACATTCGCTGTCCGTGGTGCTGAAATGATCCACTGCGATGCTCAACACGAGGCTTCCCATACTGTCAGTCAACACCAAATACACACACAAATCAAGTGTTTAAAGCAATAAGAGTCACTCAGGTAACTCATTCCACTTCCAACAGACCCCCCTGGTCATCAGTTTAGAGCCCCATAAAGAAATGGTCCTTTGATAAGCTGCACAGAGAAAACGTGGGTTATTAGTAAACTGGTAAGTGCTTTTCTCCCACTAAGGAAATCACAGAGAAAGTTGAGGTTTTGAGTGCTTCTTGAGTGCTTTTCGTGTCACAAGTTAAAGGCGTAGATGGCGCCATACTGAGGTGAATGTGGCTGCGGAGGCATTCAGACCATCCGGATCTGTCCATCAGTGCTGCTGCTGGACCAGCAGTCAAGTCAGCTGGAGGAAGCTACAGCGATACAGGAAGTAGTGGGGATTTACCTCCCAAATAAAATAACAAAATGTGTTCACACTATGTGGGATAGCCTCTAGCCTCTAGGGTAAATGTGCCATTGAAATCGATTATAAAACCCCTTTTAAAAAATCAATGGACCTTTTTAGACCTGCCTTATAGAAAAAAACATACTATTTTCAGCATAATAACATCAAACATAACAGAATAGAGACACAGTAACAAAACGATCCTGGCCAATAGAGTCACCAAGTAACACAGAATGTTTTTTTTTTATTTACAGTCTTTTAATGTGACTTTTTACATTTTTGAACAGTGTCCCCCAGGTTTGCATAAGTTATGACTTAAGCATGTTTAACTGACTGTAAGTGTAAAATGTGTTTCATGAAACATCTTGTGAAAAAGGGTACAAAAAAAAAAAAAAAAAAAAAAAAAAATGTCTCAATTTCCAAATTCGCTTTACGACGTTTTCCCCTACAGAAGATAGATTCTTTTCTTTTTCTTTACCTTTTTCTTTCTTTCTTTTTGTGGACACTATGACGTTGTGTGTGAAACATATTATTTGTTAAGTCCCCTAATTGTAAAGTCCTCTCGGGCAAAATTTGGGATTTGGGGTTTTATAAAAACCCAACCAATCGAGGCAGATGGCCGCCCACCCAGAGCCAGGTTCTGCCCAAGATTTCTACCCGTTAAAGGGGAGTTTTTTTTCTTGCCACTGTCGCACCAAGTGCATGCTCGTAGGGGATCTCTTGTTGGGTCTCTAAATTATAAAGTACGGTCTTTATATCATATATATAGCTTGTAAGCTGTATGTGTTGTGCAGCATTTGAAATTTGTTGAATGTCTTTATTTTCATGTTTTTTCTTATTTTATTCAAATTATAATATTATTGTTATTTTTTTTTTAATTCTTTTTATTTGGAAAACATTGTCACACAGACCCAGCAGAGTCTATGCTGATTATGTGATCGTCTATGGCAGGGGTCAGCAACCTTTACTATCAAAAGAGCCATTTTAGGTAAAAGAAAAAAAAAACATGTCTGGAGCAGCTAAACATTTGAGCATTGTGATGAAAGTAACACAGTTTATAGTCTAAGTATATAGTATATAAGTCTAATGCAGTGAGGGCCAAAGAGCAAATGTACTAGGGCCACATTGAGGGGAAAAAACATCTGAGATTTACAGAATAAAGTCATAATATTACGAGAAAAAAAGTCGTAGTATTACGAGAATAAAGTAATAAATTTACAAGAAAAAAAGAAAATAACACGTAAAATTACTGCTTTATAAAATTATGACTTTATTCCCATAATATTACGACTTTTTTCTCGTAAACCTATGACTTTATACTCGTAATATTATGACTTTATTCTCGAAATCTCAGATTTATTTTTTTCCTCAATGTGGCCCTAATACTCCATCGTACCGTTGTACCATAGACCTACAACAATGATACATAAAAATGAAAATGTAAACAATAAACAGTCATTCCTTTCCATTTTTAAAAATTCACAGGGAGCCACTGGAGAGGGGCTAAAGAGCCGCATGTGGCTCTGGCGCCTCAGGTTGCTGACCCCTGCTCTATGGGTTCCTACTATCTTGTATGGTCAGAAAGGTCATTATATCCTGTGTAAGAGTGTATTGATGGGTCTTTGGATGCTAAAATATTTTGACCTCATTTGTCAAAAATGCCCTATTGATTAGCTGACAGATCTCCATAAACTAATGATTAGTTTAGTTACATATCAGGCTATTATTTTGTAAAGATCCACCGGATGTCCAGGGCTATGTTAAAGCCAGCTTGTCTCTTGAGAAGTGAACGAGTATAACGAGGCAACACGGCTGACTGTCCTCACTCGCGCTGGATCCACCGAGAAGTTAAACCATCCAGGAAGCAGCTACAGCTCTCCTCTACTCCTCTTCTCCGTGAGACAAACTAGATACCAAAACGACACACTTTTTACCCACATGTTTAACAACAACGCCATTTTTGGGGGGCAAATAACACCTCGGATATACAGAATGACTCCAACCTGCAGCGACTCCTTCACCTCAGACTCACAGACGGAATAATAATAATAACAACGCTTTAAAAGACATTTACACACACATTGAAGGAGACTTGCTGAATGAAACTTTCCACCATTTCTCCCCCGGAGGGATAAAGAAGCACTTAATGGGTTCCGTGTTTCCTTTAAAATAATAACCGAGTTGTGACTGCCTGCTTGCTGTGGAACCGCTGGATGCTGGATGGGACGCAGATTAAGATGTTGAAGTTCCAGGTCTGGAGGTTAGCAATGATGTCAGAGGTCGCTCGTTTTGTAAAATGATTACTTGCAGAACCGACGGTCAAATAATGGTCAGAAGATGTCTAGTGACGTTCAAACCGTTCAGGTAAGAGACAAAGAGCTGGTTTCTTCTGTAGTCTAGCAGTGTGGTTGGTTAGTATTGATTCAAATGTTTTTTCTGCACTGCTTACACCATGGTAGTGTCTACATTATGTCACCTAAACATAGACATTTGCATGATGACATGATGTATCTGTTTTTATGTTTTTTATTTTTTCCCACTCACAATGTTGTTTGAAGAAGTCTTTATAGATATTTAAATCAATATCCTCCTCACAAACACTAACCATACACTTCCATGCAACACACACACACACACACACACACACACTTGTCTTTTTTTATATATTTACTGTATTGTTATTGTTGTTATTATATATATCTTGTCCTAATTGTTTTGTTATCACTATTATGTAGCCATTTTATTTCTTTATATTAATCTTGTCTCTAGGTGGAGGCTTCAGAAAAGCCCAGTGGGTTTTTTGCCTCTTCCTGCACTTTATATTATTCATTTATTTTTTTTGATATGTTGTATAGTCTTTAATTGTGCAAAACAAATAAACAAAAAAAACAAATAAGCAAATGAAAGAGCCATTGTAAGAAAGCATGTTACTACCAGTGAGGCGAGCATTAACGTCTCCTTGCATGGATAGCTCCATTATCACTGTGTGGCTGCATGGGCTGAATCTGCTACACATGTTAACCACTTAAACAGTTGATACTTTACAGGCCATTGAGCCATGCTGTGTCAGCCTGCTTTATTTCATTCGCCCTGATAGGTATATATAGCATAATGGCAGGCTTTGAATTTCCTCTATTCCTCTTTTCTTAATTCTGGGAGTTGGAGATTGGTACAAAAAGCTAGCAGATCTCCTCCAGTGGATTCACCTTTTACCCACTTTCCACCTGCTGCTAATACTGTTGGATTGTCTAAACAATCACTCCAGTGGGCCGAGGCAATGATGCAGCCATGTGATGGTTTGCATTCATGCTGCACTGAATTACTACACCTGCTGTCTCCTCAGTAGATGAAGCACTTATTCAAACACACCCAGTTAAGCAGCTTTGTGACAAAAGCTACACTATAGCCTTGACAACACAGGCAATGAGAGGTTGTTACAACATGTGATTGATGTGTGTAATACTGTGTATCATGCTCAAAATTAAAACAGATCTGATTTGATTTGATAGGGACGATGCAATATAACATAGTTCCAACATGGGACGTGAAACTGATGTGCTGCACAGAGAGTTTATAGCTATTGCTGATTTTCAACTCTCGTCCTTTGTTGGGATTTTATATTAAACTATACAGCTTTCTATATGATAAAACCACAATACACTACAAATATGGAAATACAATAAAATACACATACCACAATACACTAATACACATACACCAATACACCTTGGTAATTTGCTATAAATGGATACAGCTCTGTTTTGCTCTGTTTTGCTTTTAGCCAACACTTAACCTTTGTTGTAAAGGACTTTACTGTATATCTGGAATTAATTTGATTTCCTTTGGTAATGTGTTTGAAAGCCTAGATATTGGTTTCCAGTCATTTTACTATGAATAGTAGATTATTTGGTGCCTTTATTGGATAGTTTTGACAGGAAAAAGACACAAAAACATTGGGAGTGATAAAGTTATCTGGCCAAACGTCAAATTTGGATATAGAGCACCAGTAGACAGATTTTCAGGCAATACAGATAGCAGGGTTCCCAAGCATCCTGGGAAACCTGGAAAACAGTTGACCAATTTTACAGTCATGGAAAACACATGGAAGATGAGAGAAAAAAGTCAAATGTCTGGAAAATCTTGTGTTGTCCTGGAAAATTATTTCAACATTCTCCTATTTTCCTTTAGATGAGAAAGAAATACAGGCTATCTATCAGAGCTATGGACATGAGCAGGGGTTTTCAAACTTTTTGGGGCCAGGGGAGAACATTTTCCCTTTCTTAATCGTAACACAGATTAAGCATAAGCTTACTACCATTTGTATTCTTAGATTTCATTGGAAATAATTGTGTAAACAGAAACACATTTCAATTTGAATCATGTTAAGATACGATGATCCTTTATTAGTCCCACAGCGGGGAAATTGGCAATGTCATTGAATGTTAATTCCACTTATGTACCTTTTAAACAGGGTGATTTTTTTCAAATTGCATTTAGAGTCAACTGGACAGCATTTTATAACGCACATTTCAATAATTGATCCTTAAAGCTTTCAGAAAACAGTAGCAAGACTGGCATAGTCCTAATAAATCCAGATATTTAAACTTACCAGTCTAAAGCTGACTTTCGGTAAATGCTTCAAATAATGGACTTATTGATGTGTGTCACAATCTTAGAGTTTCCCAAAGCTAACGTGGGTGGGAGTAATGGACACAATATGCTTGTTTTATTGGTGCAAATGGTCCCCATCTGTAGATATGCACTTTTTAATGGTACCTTATTTTGAGAATCACTGAACAAGAGTATTTTCAATAGGCTTTTATGTTGTGGAAATGCTGTGAACACACCCCCATGTCATGTCACACGGTAGCACATGCAGGTTGGATGACGTTACAACTTAAGTGACCGAAACTCTGAATAATGTTAATTACAATATCCTTCAAATGTTAATATTAGTCACTGCTCGCTGTTTTTTATGATGATATTATTCTATGATCAATTTGTCATCATTTCTAAGCACGTAAGAGATGATTTCATAGATAAGTTATAGCCATAGACAGCTCGTCTCTTAAATCAGACGTCCACAGAGGGGAACATATTAGTGTATGATGCGATCCGTGTCTGTCATATCAGATCATCACTGAAAAAGTCCTGGAAAATGATCTCTTGAAAAGAGTGGGAACCCAGAGATATAGGTTTGTCCTGATTTTTAGGCAGGAGGAATATTAATTGACAAGTCTCATCTTAGGTGAGTTCAGGTGCCAGGAAAAAGTTTCTTGGAAAACACCACAATCTACACCACACTTGGCAGAGCGCTTCAAAAATCATCTACATGTTACCTCGAGGCAAAATCTGATAAGGCTATATGTGTGAGGAAGCCAATTAGCTGATAGCAGATCTCTCCTTCTGATCCAATTATAGGGAGCGGAGCATTTACTTTAAGCCTGTTAATTAAAGACTCGTCAGGCAGGACCGAGGCCTAATCCTCTCATATCACCCACCTAACGCCACTTTGGAAAACGGCTAAATGATAAGAGGGGAAACGATCGCCCTAGGACAGCATCAGGCCAACTTCTGCACACCCACATGAGCTAGATATATCTTTTTTTTCCACCTTCTTTCTCTTTCTGCTGCTTTTTCCTGCACACATAAACACACACGGGCGTATTAATCCTTAGATCACAGAGAGAATAGATAGTGTATCAGAAAACTTCATTCTAAGCTGTAAAACAGGCCAATTTTGCTTCATGTCCTCTGTGTAACCCCTTTATCTTTCAAACCATTCAGTTTCCTGAGAATGGAAAACAAATAGCTGAAATGAACAAACACTTCTCCTAAATCAGATCAGTATTTTCTAGTTTTCTTTTCAGCTTCCACTTACTTGGCTTGGCTGACCATATGGTTGTATAGTAAGTGCATAATCCACGCAGGTATAAGTATCTCTGGATCATGGCGTCATATACATGACAAATAATCCCTTCTCCGTAACGATTGTTTGGGATTGGATTCACATCAGTTAATGTATTGCTGCTCTGTGGTCCTCCGACAGTGATTGAGCTATTCTAATTCATCCTGCAATATGCCTGGAACAGATGGGGGGTAATGTTTTATTATTTCATAATATTACAGTATCCTGGGAGAGACAGAGAGGTAAATGAGGAACCAGAGTGAATGAGCATGTGCCAGGCCAGCTGCTTAGACGCTGGGACTTTGAAGTAAATACAGTATGATGATAATTTCCCCATGTTTTCAGTGTGTAAATCAATATGCTACAGTACATGCAAGGGGGAGCGGTCGTTGACATGCTGACACTTTGCTTTGAAGCTTGTTGGTCCAATTTAAATCACATTAAAGTGTTAATAATCAGTGTCCGCCACCAGCAAATGAAGTGTGTTATCAGAATTGGGCAGTCTAAATTTCAACATGTATTCACTCTTGGCCTGTCAATCGATTAGAGTATTTAATCGGGATTAATTGCATGATTGTCCATGATTAATCACGATTAATCGCAAATTAATCACACATTTTTTAACTGTTCAAAATGTACCTTAAAGGGAGATTTTTCAAGTATTTAATACTCTTATCATCATGGGAGTGGGTAAATATACTTGCTTTATGCAAATGTATGTATATATTTATTATTGGAAATCAATTAACAACACAAAACAATGACAAATATTGTCCAGAAACCCTCACAGGTACTGCATTTAGCATAAAAAATATGCTCAAATCATTATCAATTGCCAAAAACTGCATGTGAGAGACTCATGGGTACCCATAGAGCCCATTTTCATTGACATATCCGGAGGTCAGAGGTCAAGGGACCCCTTTGAAAATGGCCATGGTAGTTTTTCCTCGCAAAAATTTAGTGCAAGTTTAGAGCATTATTTAACATCCTTCATGACAAGCTAGTCTTCACTCTAGCTTTAAAACGGAGCCCGCTACAACCTCTGAAAATCGATTGCGTTAATGGGTCAAAGAAATTGGTGGCGTGAAACATTTTGTATTAACTTATAATCGCGTTAACTTTGACAGCCCTAATTCATACATAAATTGCAGTTTGTCTTGTTACAATTGTAATCTGTGCTGTAATTCATTAGATCCAGCTCAACATGTAATCTGATCACTTTGCTTCCAATATGGAAAATGAAGATAAATTACATATTTAACTGTAATGACTATAGCTGTAATCATGTTTGATGCAACCCATTAGATAAGAGCCATGATGGTTCACCGTCGATATGTTCTTGTGTACAAAAGTTTCCCCTCAAACTGCCACATTGTCCTTAAAGCCGGCGTATTACGACTCAGGACAAGACACATGGGCTCTGTCTTGGAATATAAAGCCACCCGGGGAGCTTGCCAAGCCACCACGCTCTATACTTAACAGATTATTCAACATCATCTTGAGCCCTTTGGGTCAATCAGATCACTCCGGCAAATGCTCTTTTAAGTGGCCATTCTTCGTCGCTGTTGATGGGAACTCATTTCTTACGGCATCATTAATATTAACAGGTTTTTCTCAGAATTTTTGCGTGACTGGAGCTACTTACCATTCCAGGAAGTGCTGTCAGATTTCACACTGGGGCCGTGCATTCAAGCAAACAGCTCTTGCCTGCCTGGCTTTGAAGAGAAAGCAATAGTTATGAATAATGTATGCGTTTGTTATGTTAACATTCAATTTTTCCAACCTCTGATGCAGAAGTTATGAGTTTAAAAGGTTACCTGTGCAAGGTTGGCCTTAAATTATGAAGTGAATTGTGATAATTATGCCACACAAGTTCCTTTTCTTCCTGCTGTTTTATCACATTGCTACTGTACCATTTCTTGATACATTCATCATATGCTGCCTGGATATGATTAACTGCTTGTTTGTTATAGGATCTCTATATATTATATAAAATTACAATGCATTTATGATGAGAATATTTAGGAAAACAGCTTCAGCTACTAAAATATGTAATAAAAGCACTGGAGTGTGAGCTATTCTTTGTCACATATAAATCTGCCTTTGTGCTGCACTACTTATACGAAATCTTCCAAGAATGTTCTCTTGTGAGGTTTAGCAGCAGAGCAGCAAGCATTTTTAAAGTGGGACTTGTTAGTCATGAAGGCTGACTGCTACTTTGTCCAGCGGATGAGAATCACAGACAGCTTTGCCTCTCCGGTTCCCCAAAGAGTCTTGGCATCATAAGATAACCTTTTGATCCATATACAGTGAACCGAGTAGCTTAACTAGGGCAGGATTTACACAGATACAAAAGACCTGATTTTCAGCTCTTTTAAGTCAAAGATGTGATTCTCTCATGGCTGTCTAACAAGGGAGAATCCACACGCAGAGTCTCATTTTATTTTCCCTTCGGAGGCACCGGAGCGTTTCGAATATCAGATCTGTGCCACAAAGTGGGCTAAAGAAGAAGTTTATGTTTCAAAGCAACATCTGCACCACAGATCGCAGGCCACATCCTGGTGGATTTTGAAATATGACCACCGGTGAGCAGTTTAAAGGACCAATATGTAATATATTTACTGTAATTGGTGGTTCACATTGTTTTCAAGTCTATCTTAAAACAATATTGACATGCCTCCAATGCACATTGGAAGAGTTATTGGTGTCTGAAATAGTTCCTGCTGTCCATACTAGCTATGAGGAAGCCCACTTGATTTGGCTAACTCAGGCTGCTGAAGCATCATAGTACTTTAGTTAAACCGAGGACTGAGGATTTTGTCCCCAATCACTTACATTAGAATCGTATTAAAAAAGGATCTCCTTGGGGTCAGTAGGAGAAACTAATGCAGCAACCAATCACTCTTTTACTGTACATACTGAATAAGTATTTTTTTAAAGGCTAGTACATTTTTTAAAGATCTTTTTGGATAAGAGAGACAGGAAATGGGGAGAGAGAGGGGACGAAATGCAATATTCACCTCCCGTTTTTTTCCGTTCTATGCGAGTGAAGGGGCGAAAAAACATTCGGTAGCAAAGCACATTCGCAGGGAGTTAAACTTTGGTGAACTTTCAGCACGAATATCGCCTCAGCAGGCAATGGTCACTCGCCTGCATTCGCGCATGTGTGACCGTTCTGGTGAAGACTGTATTCCGTAGCCCGTTTTTGTTGACCTAATTTTGTGTTTTTTTCAGACAAGAGGCGTGAGTGAGACCAGTTTTTGTGCTCAGAGACTTCAGTTGTCATTTTAGCTATATCTTTATACTCACACCTTAAATGCCTGAACGTTTTTAGCTGTCTTCCCGTCCTCTTCTTGCTGTCCCCTCTGCGTGCCTCTGACATCCATTTTGCCTGCACTTAGGGACAAACTGCTCACCCTTACTTTGGCAGTTGTCCTAGATGTATGCCAACCGATGACATCAAAACCCTAAAATGTTTCAAGTGCCCTTTGGCTTCAAGTTTCTAGTTTTCTATGTGTGATCGCTGCTCTATTTCTGCTCTGCCTCCTGGATGTGCTGCCTGCTGTTTCTTGACTGTCTCTCTTCCTCCTTCTTCCTCTTCTGCTCTCCTCTTCCCTCACCCCCTCCTCTTTGCATCTATATTTTCCCTCCCTCTTTTTTTTTCGCTGCCAATCATTCTTTCCTGCAAACCTGTCTTCCATAATTGTCGGCTTGTTCATCTGCTTACATTCTTTCACTCTGTATCCACTCCTTTTTTCTGCATCTAAATATCTCACTATGCACCTCTCTCTCTCTTCTCATTTACATATTTCCAAACTACTCACCCAAAACATCTATTTACCTGCCCTTCCCTATAAATATGTCTATCTATCTCTACTCCTTTTTTCATCAATTCCCTCTCTCCTCCCCCTGTGTTGCAGGATATTCGTGGTGGGAATCGGCTTCTTCAGCCTGTGCTTTCTAATGACCTCTCTGGGGGGGCAGTTCTCAGCCAAGAGACTGGGGGACTCCCCCTTCACCATCCGCACAGAAGGTACTGACATGTGCTGTATGAGTGAGAGAGTGCATGTGTGTGTTTGTGTGTAAACAGTTCCCTCACAGAGTTGAAATGCTTTAATGTCACTGCATTTTGCTGAGCTATAACTCTTCGTGGTCCTGCTGGCACTTCACTGCCATTTGCCACTTTGTCATAGCTTCACCGCCTGTCACTGGAAACATGAAATGGCCTGGAATAGTAGGATGAGGCGAAGAAATCATGAAGTAAATGTAAATTACATTGCAGAACCAATATGACCAGTGAAACCTTCATCAGAAATGCTTCTTTTTTTCTGTAGCTGTGGTCCAGTGGTGAGAGATAAATCAGCATGCTTGTAAAAAAAAAGATGGTGGGTGGGACATGGAGGTAGAGACGCCAGCCAGTAGCTTGGAAGTTATTGGTCTGATCCCCAGTAGTGACAGCAGGGCGGATGGCTAATATTACATCTGTGGGTTGGTTTCACCCTCACTGCTTTCAGGGATTCTGCACTGATGGCAGCAACAGTATATGCTGGGGCTGTGTGCACGAGACATGGGAGTGGGCAAATATGCTTGCTTTATGAAAATGTATGTATATATTTCTAATTGGAAACGAATAACAACACAAAACAATAACAAATATTGTCCAGAGACCTTCACATGTACTGCATTTAGCCTTAAAAAAATATGCTCAAATCACAACATGGCAAACTCAAGCCCAACAGGCAACAACAGCTGTCAGTGTGTCAGTGTGCTGACTTGACTATGACTTGCCCCCAAACTGCATGTGATTATCATAAAGTGGGCATGTCTGTAAAGGCGAGACTCGTGGGTACCCATAGAACTCATTTTCATTCACATAACTTAAGGTCAGAGGTCAAGGGACCCCTTTAAAAATGGCCATGCCAGTTTTTCCTCGCCAAAATGTATTGTAATTTTGGAGTGTTATTTAGCTTCTTCCCGACAAGCTAGTATGACATGGTTGGTACCAATGGATTCCTCAGGTTTTCTGGTTTCATATGATGCCAGTATCTTCACTATAGCTTTAAAATGAGCCTGCTACAACCTAAGAAATTGCAAGTTGTGTAAATGCGTCAAAGAAATTAGTGGCGTTAAAACGAATTTGCGTTAACGTGTTATTATCACATTAACTTTGACAGCCCTAATATATATATGCATATATATATATATATATTATGAAATATATATATATATACTATGAAAATACATGTGTATATGTTTGGTGAAATGCTGTTTACTCAACCAAGAGTAATTATGCATAATATAAAGCAGAATTAATCCATTTAATGATGATAGACCAACAGCAAATATCACTCCACTTTTCTTGCACTTGCATCTTTGATGACTTTAGGAGGAACGATGTGCAATCCGGCCTAAAATGCATTCTACAGCTCCCCTGAATGCTCTCAGGATTCTCTGTAAGACTCTCCATCATATGGAAGTCCATTAAAACAAGCCTATATAACTTTAGCTGTAACCACAAGTGGAAATTACGGTATGATGATGCATCGAATTTCCCTTCATTTCCCGAGACTGTCGTGAGTCAGTGGTTGAGTACAGAAGACTGACATTAGCCACTGGCAGCCACAAAAGACATTTTCACTAACGAAGACGTGGGGTCGTGAAGAGTTGAATGAGGGTCGGGTATGGAGGGATGAAAGGAGAGTTGAGGGGTTGGATGAAGCAGCACAAGGGGATGAACGGTGGGGTCGAATGGGGATCAATGATGGGCCTGTGGAGGCGTCAAGGAACCCAGGGAGTGGGACTCAAGGTGGGGCACGTCTCGCTGAGCTTCGGCTTCATCATCCCCCTGCGGTTCCTGTATTGAGAGAAAAGGAATAACAGGATGTGGGAGAGAGGGTTGCGAGAACTGAGACACATGGGAGAGAAAGGGGTTAGACATCCCTATACACATAGACACAGGTAATTGAATTAGGGCGAGGCGTCGTCATGCTCCTGCACTTAAGTGAATAATAATAGCTTCATTTAGCGCTAAACAGTCTCCATATTAAGATATGAGAATGCACAGATTCGTAAGAGCAGAGCAAATTTTGAGAGCAAGTGAGGTCAGAATCGTGACTTTGCATGCAAAGTGAAACTGAGAGAGCAAAATTAATACATTAGGAATTACCTGCAGGGGAAGAATCATACTTTTACACAGTTATGTTGAGATACATCTCAGCATATTCATTTGTCCACAGACATAACTGTGAAATACAGTAAATATTAGTGGTGCCGATAGGACGTTTTACAAACTACCGTTATCGGCGGAACTGGGCTCTGATAGTGGCCGATAGTGCCCAGCTGCCACCAGTTACACAGGGATGTACATCACTGTTTTGCATGGAGGCGCCATACACAAAGTAAAAAAAAGTTCTCTGTTGAATACATAAAGCAACACTATCGGTCGACCTCTAGTAAATATATCTCCATGAATTTCCACGCTGAACATTGGTCGCTGAACTTGTGTTGCACAGTGTCCGGCAAAGCCATATCTCACCAGAGAAATTTCATTAACACATTGGCCGGCCGGCGATATCACATGACCCGGAGAGAAGGCTGACTGCCAGTGGCGAGGCAGAAAAAAAAAAAAAAGAAGAGTGCCATTGTAATCTCCTGCTGTACAAGGTGCGAAGATTGAAAGTCAAAGGCCATTTTGTGGAGGCCAGCCACTTCTCACTACTGCTGCAGTTAAAATAAGAAATCCTATGTTCTGAGGGCGCTTCCACATGTGTGTATGAGCAACAGTAGCTGAAGCATGCCATGTGTCAGTCTGCGTGGGCGAGAGAGCAAGTGAAAAACAGAACAAGTGCTACTATTAGTGCGAATCAGTCAGGTGTTGGTGCTGTAATCTGTCAGAGAGAAAGCTGAACCAGTGGAAATGGATACAGAAAACAGTGGACTTAACTGAATGCATTGATGCAGAAGCATATTCTAAAATCAGGCGCAGTGTGTGTGAGAGAGATAATGGGACTGGAGGAGGGGGGAAGGCGGGGGGGTCTTTTGGGATTACTGTGTTTGTGATAAATTGAGATTACTGTGTTTGTGTGATAAATTAGGATTAGTGTGTATGTGTCGGTGTCTTGATTAATCAACTAGTCATGCGCTGCAGCCGGGAAGACATCTGGCGCAAGCTCATTAAAAACTGCATAGTGTCCACCAGTGCTTCCCCATAGGAGTTCACTTTGTGTGTGTGTGTGTGTGTGTGTGTCTACATGTATTTGTGCGCATCCCTTTTATGTACTTAAATACTTTTGTGCTTGTCTATGCAGAAAAGCTGCCCGTATCTCTATCATCTACACAGTGTGCCTGCCTGGGTACATTTGTTTGTGTATGCCCCACTATTTCACCCTCTTTATGTGCGTCTCTGTGGTCTACTACCTCACACTGTTTTTGCTGCTTTCTCCCTTTTGTGTGTGTCTGTGTGTGTTTGTGATGAGCTGGCAGGAAATTGGCTGTTAAATGGGGCGACAGCAGCAATGTGGGACAAGATTGAGACCAGAGAGACTGATCCATCTGCTCTCTGCAAATCAGCCCCGCAAAACAACTGGCCCTTTCATTAAGCCTGCAGTCACCACCTGCAGAGCAGCAGCGCGCACGCACACACATGCATGCACGCACACACGCACACACACACACACACACACAGTCCCAGTCCCGTGTTTCATTAACTACATGTCAAATCTGGCAGACCTTCCATGTGAAAATATGCACCATTGCCAAATTTTCAGCTTCAGGTCTTTTCACACAGACCAGCAAAGCAGAGCTACTCTACTGTGTAGTGACTTTAGCTGTGGTCAGTTTTATTTCCCTTGTAGACATTTCACTTGGGTAATAAACTGTTATTTTTGAACATTTTTCCACTGGCAGATTTGGCTTTATCATCACCATGTTTTGTAACCGTTTCACAACTAAAGACATTTCGGACTTATGGTCAGGGAGCAGCTAGGGCCGAACGATTACTTGTTTTTATGTTGAAATCTTATTTGCAAGAGTACTATTTTGAAATCATAAGACCCACAACCCAAAAGCTGGCGAATGATGGTTTCATCGCCTATAATGACAACTAGGGATGTCACGATACCAGAAATTTTGCAGGCGATACCAATACCAGTGAAATTCCACGATTCTCTATACCAATTCCACACTATGGTAAAAAGCAAAAACAATAAATCCCATGTACTTCGACATCCACTCCTTTATTACTGTTTTGCATATTGGTCCTCTCTATTATCTATTTTATATTGTTGTGTAAACATCTCCTCCTTCAAACTGGATTATTCAAGTTTCTCGCCAAAAACTCCATTTTACAAGATTACATTTGAAGACATCATGATAACGTTACAATTTACCTTCGCCTATTACTCATTTTTACTAAATAGCATCATGTAAATCAATGGCACCTCCCGTGTTGAAGCCGGTAAGAAGCGCAATCTTGCACAGAGCTAACAGCTAACATTAACAAGCTCTCGTCCCGTGGACACGTCGATAGTGAGTTTACTGCGTCCCAAACACATTTTCTATCGTCCCTGGTACAACGGGACGCTGTTAGTCTCGAGCCCTGACTGTACCTAGGTACTGTAAAAAAACGAGTACCGTCACATTTTCAGAATTTTGGCATTGACTTGGTACCGAAGTATCGGTTCTTGTGACACTGCTGGTGAATTAATTTACCTGTAGAAAACTAATGTTAGTTCTGTGAGTTGGCCGTTTATGGTCTCTCACTGCATGCCTGTGTCTCTATAAAATATCTAGGTGATGGCTCCATGTCAGATTCAGAGTGGTAGCTGTAGCAGGTAGAGTTGTCTGAATATCGGAGTTACATTTTCAGCACATAATCATTGTAGTAAGCTTATCACCTTAAAAGCTCTGCGTTGAGATCTCCATGCTTCAGGGCTGTGAAGCGGTCTGTCCTGTCAGCCTGTGAGGCTACAACGTTATTGTTGGCAGTTATAGTGCTGAGCTGTCAAGAATAGTAGCATTGCATTAGCAGATGTCACCAGTCTCATATCAACATACTGATTGACTCTTTCATCAAATGTACAGCTGTTATCAATAATAGTAACAAATACTTTTCAGTATTATTGTAAAGCAAAAGAAGATTATAAGTTTATTTAGAAGTTGATTTTTCTCTAAGTGACGTGGGCTTCTTGTTAAATGCTATGTTGACAACAAATACTCGTTTAGTTTTCTAGTCTAAAACTGTTCAGCTCCAGGAGCAGTTCTCTTATTTTAACCTTGGTCTGAAATGTTAAAAGGAGATTTTCCAACTCATGCCATACATTATGTATCTGTAAAAGGTTTATTCCCAAGTTCAAACACAGCCTTTTTTACTAAGAAGTGACTTTGTCATTACACAGCAAACTGTCAAAGGCTGTTTTGTTTTGTCCATCGCCTTCGGCTCTCTCTCTCTCTCTCAAACATGACCTCTAAATGGAAACGCTTCATCGCAATAATGGGAAAGGTGCATTTCTATAAAAGATCAGCGTGTCCTTAATAATCATATAGGATTATAAGTCTTTCATACACAATTGTGAGCTAAAGAAGTGCAACATAAACATAACAGTTTTCTTCCTAATAGCCCACAGCAATCCTTTAGTCACTGTACTGTCTATTTGTATTATCTCAAAATATGACTGTGTTTAGATGTCATTATATAACGGGGTCCTGAGTTGAGGATGTCTGATGATGTCAGCAGCTGTCATGTAATCATTATGCGTTATGTGTTGACAACAAGGCCAACAGGAACACATGTAGACAAGATGCTTTTCTGTATATAAATCAAATTCACAGGATTTCATCGTGCCTTAGTCATTTTTACACAGATATTAGCCTGCTGTTTGCACACAATAACAGCCAAATTTGTGTAGGGCTTTGTCACTATAGTGGGAGCTGCGCTGATAGCGATTGTTTGGGTATTAGCTGAATTCCGTCGCCACCTCTCGCCTCCGTGGATTATCGGCTTCCACTGGAGGTTCAGAGGGCTGGCTTGTCGCTCAAATCCCCGTCTCTCCTCGGTGACTCACAAACTCATCAGGAGCTGTGAGCCGGAGATGGAGAGGTAGGGGCTCAATAGTGAAAATGAGAAAGTGGGGGAGGTAGACGGAGGTTGAAGTAGAGTAGAGATTGTTTGTGTGTGCATCTGTGATTAAGCAGGAGAATGAGATTTCTAGAGGTTGCTTTGCTCACCAAAGAGAAAGATGAAAAAGCGGGATAAAAAGGTACATAACCAGGTTTTTCTTTTTCTCTAGATTCAAATAAATCAGACATAAGGGAGATGTTAGCTTGATCAAAGGCCCTCCCTATGGAGCTTGTTTATATGCTGCAGTTTATTACATTAACAAGGACCCATGACAGTCTCTTCACCCTAAGCATGTTTCTCAATGGTGTTTGTTCTAGCTGAAAGACTCAGAGCTTGCTCACTGTCTACATGTAGGTGGGTCCCTGCTGGGAGAGACAATATGATTTTATATTTTTACCACGGTTTGAAATTTTGCAGTTCTCTCATCTGTGTAGGTTTAATGGCTAACTGCAGGAGAATACTGTCAATCAGAGACTGTGCTTTATAAAATGGCAGACTTCTAATCGCCACGAGGAGAGCACTCTGTCTGGAAATGCCGCTGTGCTCCGATCCAAGCAGGGGCCGAGACTAATGGTTGTTTGGCTCGCTTTAAACTCAGTTCTGTGATGTTCGTCTGAAAGTTTCCACGCCATCAGTCAGAAAAAGACTCACGCCGATGTGTCACATTCCCAAGAGACATTTCTACTTTCGTCCTAAGAGGACCTCCGCCGAGAGAAACGCTAACTAACAAGTAACTGCAGCTTACGTCCATATGCATTTCTTTTGATTGTCATAAAGTGTATATATTTCAGTGCATCAGTATGCAGTATAGCTGGTACCGGTTGAGCACACCAGACTCCCCCGCTCTGTGGTCCCCTTTCATGTTTTTTTCACACTGGATGTTCATCTCTCTCGCACATTCCCTGCAGTTATGTTTCCTTCCCATCACTTCATGTCGAACAAATCTGGCATGACAATCTTCTGCATGTCGCTGGTGCAAGGTGCAGCAGGGGAGTCAGTCGGGGAGTACACTTTATCAGTGCGCTCATAGCCTGGGGAGTTTCGATGGACTGTGTGTGTGTGTGTGAATGTGTGTGTGGGGGGGTTTATGGGTTTGTGATTCTCTCCGGATAACACCATAAACTAAGTGCCAAAAATATGAAATGGTTTGGGAGTGTACGTGTGTGTTCCAAGCTAGTGTTCTCACAGTGTAGAAAGATAGAAGATCAGGAAAATCTCCCAAATTCTAAATCAAGGCAATTTAGCCAAATTTCATTTTGCTGGAGTCTTGTTTTTTTTACCAGGTACTTTGACATTGACATTCAGGTTTAGAGTTCAAATTAAGGTAGGGTTTAAGGTAAAGGTAGAGTAAGTAGGATCGTATATGTTGGAACTGCCATCACCAAACAGTCCCGGAAACCATTGAGTTTGGGTGTAGAATATGTAATAAAAGAGATCATTGGATCTCTGTTCACTGGAAATTCCAGCTTACCTGATTTGGTCACCTTGCTCGGATAAAAGATTAAATATGATTTAGGATGAAGCATTAGTATAGTGTGTATGGCATGAATGAAGGATTTGTTGTGGTACTGATTCCCCAGATTTCAACTGATCGGAAAGAAGCCTGAGAATCAGTCCCAAAACACATAATGCAGAAAGATTTACTTGGAGAAACAAATCTCACAAGTGCCTTCACAATGAAAAAAAGCCCCTTAGTAATAATGAAAAAACACCCCTTCAATTATAATAAAATGCCTCTTCAATAATAAACAAATGCCTCTTGCACGAATACCACTAAGATCTGCCCATGATGCAGGTAAACTAATGGGAAGTTGTTCTTTAATATTCACTCAAACTAGGTGCTCAAAATCACCCTCAATCAGAAAAGCAAAGAAGTCTTATAAGGGCTTAAAGACCAGAGTTTCTGGCTTAATTTGCTAAAATGAGGATCACAATATCCCTGGGGTGTAACTCCCCACCTCTCTTAAGGTCTAAATAAAGGGCGTCGTCACACCCTGATTGGCCAAGAGGGGAAATGCACCAAGCTGCTCTCAATTCTTAATTAGGAGTCAGTCCCAAACACCCTGCACAACAGGTGATCTGAATTAACCTCCAATCAACTCAGGGGAATTGTGACAATGTGATAAAATTAATTGGGAAAAGGGAAATGACAGCAAGTACTAAAGAATGACGGACTGCTGTTTTTATTACCGTTCTCAGTAAAGTTCACAGTAATAAGTGTTCTTCAATTTTATAATAATTCTGAACACTTAAATGTAATGTTGGTTTATGGTGTTATGAGTAGGGCATCAGGTCATTTCTCTCATTGTGTCTGTTTGTTTGTTTGTTTTGCTGTGGGGTGGTTGGCTGGGTAAACCTGTTTTGTGTTAAAAGCAGCTAAGACAGGTGATGTTGAAGAGTGACTTGCAAAGATAGGACATGGCTGTGTTGTTGATGTGGTACTTGTGTGAATCGCTGCCAGACAGCACTTGTGCATGTTTATTGGCTGGGGGAGCACTACAAGTAGGCTCTCTTTCGTTTTCCAAATCCATGTTGGAAACTGGGGAAGGGGACAGCAAATGAGTAGACAAAATATAGCAGACATTGACAACAGAGACAATGGATCTAGCTATAGATCTTGCAAAAGGGAGAGTAGCCTAACAGGCAATGCAAATATCTCAACCCCTGTCAAGTGTAATGTTAGATGCAATTCGAAACAATCACACAAAATGCGTAGTAGTTCTGTCAATGCTGTGTGCCTGGTGGACATGTTTCACACATGTGCAGTAGATCGCTACGCTACCACATGTAGCAATGTGGCTGTGCAGGGTCTGTGCGGTTAACAACAACAAGTTTGCGGCACGTGGATATCTGCACAAAACCTTCACATTCACCCTCTGATGACGGAATTTACGTCACACAGACCCACTATTTGTGCTTAGCCGAATACCAGATTCGGCTCCACCCCTAGTGCACAGGCAGGAAATGGATCAGATTTTTTAAATCATCTAAATGCTTCTTGATCTACATCCATATTGAGCTAAGCAAAGCTGAGCGTTAATCAATGACACTATTATGTCCTTAAAAACTAGTTGCACACACCTAGTTGCTCCATATCTTTACCACCAACAAGTACAGTATGTTTGTACCTGTATTTATTTTACACACTCCATACTTTTATAACATTTATAACTCTCCTTCCCAACTTTGTTTCCCCTCTGTGCAAACTTCGGGCCATTCCCCGTGTTATTCCATCCTTAGCCCATTCCTAACACCAATACATATTAATGAGAAAGCCTATCCAATTTCCAAGTAGAGAGGGCCATTGTTCTGACCTAAGTGCTATTACCCAACCGTAAATGAGAAATTTCTCCACTGCACATTATATTATGGTTATGTCTCTGGGAAGGTTACTCTGCAGCAATATGCTGTCTCAATTACCCAGCCTGCATCCAGCTTTGTCTACAGGTCGCTGGCTCATCGTTTCCCTTCGCCACAAGCTGGTTATTTTCTCGGGTCCTGATAGCGTCCTACTCAAGCAAGCTTGAGCTTCCTTTCTGCAGATATACACTAATGGTGTTTACAACAACATGGCCTCTGTTGCTTGACAGTTTTGGGAAGTCTACCGATTGTATTGCAGTATGTCTGTGTTGACAAAAAAAGCAGTATTTGTCTGGTTCCTTTAGTGGTGTGGGCTGATAAGGTCATAAAAGCACACCAAGCATGACTTGAGAATATTTCTTTCCTCTTTTCTTACCTTTCTCTCATTTCTTTCCCTCAGAGATGCCCGGTAATTGACAAATAATAATTGTAGGGTAGCTGTATCTTTTTCTTTGTTTCCTCAGCTCACTTCTGCTTATTCCTTTGCACTCTTTTTTTTCCCGCTCTCACATGGCGTGCCTGTGTTGAATGCAGTTGGAGTGTTCTTTGTCTGAAAAGTGACAGTAATGATCATGCAGGGGAATTCATTTATTTGACACAGGGTATAGTGGAAGGGTGATGAAAAGGCGAAGAAATAAAGCTTTCCGAACCATTTTAATATCTTCAAAGTGACAGATTTGACTCTTAATAATGAAGCTTCGGTTCTGATGGTTAGCAGACAACCATCAGTTGGAGACAATATCAGAGAGCCAGTCCTTTTAATGTGCAGTAGACTTTGCCTCTTGTGTTGTCTTTTCGCCAGTTGAAAAAGATCTTAAATGATCTGTCGTGAAATGGTTTTAAAGATGGATATATGCGCAAAGGCACTCACAAGATACTACGATGCCCACGGTAGTAATGTAACATTTAACATGGGCAAATCATCGCTAATTTTGTCTTGTAATATATACTGTAAACAAAAGATACCGTTGCCATGACATTGGAGCCTTCAGGGCCTCCACACTGCACCATCTTGTGTATCGTGTAGGGGTGAAGGAAAATCAATATAGTATAATACCGCTATATTTTGCGTGGCAATATTGTATTGACACATGGATGTCAAGTATTGATCTTTTATTATGTAAACTATTAACCTCTTAACAATCCGACGGCTATTCTGTCTTTCAGAGGTTGTAGCCGTCTTAAACCTAGGGTGAAGATACTAAGGAATCGATTGGTATCAACCACGTCATGTTAGCTTGTTGGGAAGAATGCTAAATAACACTCCAAAGTTATGCTAAATTTTAGCGATCATGGCCATTTCAAAGGGGTCACTTGACCTCTTACCTCAAGATATGTGAATGAAAACTCTGAGATGAACAGAGTGAAAACTGTATCTTATTAGATAAAACAAATGTTGATAATTTACAGTTGAATAATTGAGTAATAAATTGCAATACATCTTATCATGACTTAAGTATCATGATAATATATCGCATCATGGGGCCTCTGGTGATTCCCACCCCTGATCAAGTGTCTGTCTTTTGTACAGTGTAATATCAGTCAGAAAATACACAAAAGAAGATTGTATTGTTGCAAAAAAAACAAGAAAAAAATCACTGTTCTAACTAAGGCTTTCAAAGTTTCCGTTAATACCACATGGGGGAATGAGGGATTGTTGGAAAATCTTTCTTTTAGAGAAAACACTGCACACAGAGCACTGCTATATGCAGGGTTGTAAATTAAACCTGCCACTGTGGCTGGTGGATTCCAAATTTTACCAGCCACTCAACAGATATTTTTTTGGCTGGTGAGTGAAGCAAATCTAGCAGCCACTTGCATATTTTCCCAGCATTTGGCTGATGGCTGGTGCTAATTTCTAACCCTGCTGCTATGGAAGGAAAGTGGCAACATTCCGTTTATCACAGAAAACAATGGATTTAATGGGAAGTTTAATTTAGCAGTACCATTAGCAATACATGCCATTAATCATGTTTAACAGGTATTATGGCATGTTGTTTGAACAATTCTGCAATATCTGACAATTTATATATGTGAAAAAATGCATAATGAGGCAAACATAAACTCAAACAAGGAAACTGATTGGACTCATTCATGCATACTATTCTCCGTGTCACAAGAAGACACACATGAAAAGAGCGTTACAGCACACAGTCTTAATTGTATGCAATGCAAAAATAAAACTGCCCCTGGTATGGATGGGTTTAGAGCAAAATTAGGCTTAAAAATGCATGCATAAGCTTCCATAAATAAATTAAGTTACCAGCAATGGTTTTAGATTGGTGGCACAGTAAATTCCATATACTGTATCCACTGTATGTGAAGGGCTTTGTTGGATACGGTGCTTATGTCGCAGCAACAATGCCTATGAGGGGCCCTGGTGCTATTTCAGGAAACGCTGCAAGGAGGAAGCGACACGTCTCTTAGGGCGGCAGAGATGCAGCTAAGATAGACAGATGAGGAGGAAACAATGGATGAGAGAGATGGCTCTAATAAGAGTTAACTCTGCTCTGCTTTCACAGTGCAATACGCTCTTGTTTGATTTGCATCATTTGCTTTTTGTCTTTTGATCTGGCTGCTAGTTTGAGAGCAGTAAATGTCATGTTTGTCAGCAGGTTTGAAATTTTGACACACAGGGACATAATCAGTGCAGTTAATAATTAATGAATAACTACCTGCATTGGTTGCCCATGTGTCAGCCCTGTAACTTACTGATATGAGTTGTTGTTTTTTTCTTGACGACTAAACATAATGTCATTTCAAGTCAGCGTCAAGAGAGAAATGAATGGGAGCTCAAGTGAGTCTCTCAAAGCACCAGACAGGTGGACTTAACTTCATCTGAGTGTGTTTATTTACGTGTGTGTTTGAAGGCCCTGTTTGCAGCACCTGGGGAAATGAACTGTCTGTGGCTGAGGTGAATTGGAGGGGAGAATGATTGCTGAGAGTTTAGGAGAGGAGGAGAAAGCTCAGTTTAGGACAGCTGAGATGTTTTCATTTTGAAAGAGGGGGATACACATGGGCGCAGAGCTAAATTAAGATGCATGTGTGCTGAAAACACAAATGCATAAACACTGTCTTTTGCGCACTCGTCACGCCGTCAGTTGGAATTACGGTCAACTTCACTGCATCTCTCTTTTCTCCCCTTCGCTTCTCTCTATCTCTCTCTCTCTCTCTCTATCTGCCACGCGACTCACACAAACACACACACTCTCAAACATGCGTCAGGCTTTCCTGTGCTTCCAATGATCACACCAGCAGCAATGATAATAGCTGTTATGTTGCACAACTGTCAGCAGTGCGTGATAATGTCAGGAAGCTGTTGATGTTTGCCGCCAGGTCTTGTCACACACAAACACTCACAAAAGCTCTCTCTAATGGTTGTCTTATCAGCATCCGTATCCAATAACCGATTTATGTTTATACCTCTATGAGGTGTAGTTTGGTTTTGATAAATGTTACTAGTTGAAGGAGGAGAAGAAGCTTTCATTGGCAAGTATTTCTTGAGTGGAAAATCTCACCTCTCACTTTAATGTATGTTACAGAAATAAGAATGAACTTAAATGCATCAAACCACTAGCTACTTGTTCTAAATATTTGGAACATATTAATAGATAATGTCACACAGAGGGTATACATACCATTCAATAGTTTGGAGTCAGCTGTTCTACTGATGTTTTTCTTCTTTCCTTCAATAATGGCTATTTTAACAGATATAAAATGCTGTATAATTCAGACATTATGCATTATGTTTTTCGGTTGTCCGTCCATCTATTCGACCCATTCTTGTGATACTTCAGAAACGCCTGGAGAAAATGTCTTAAAATTTGGCAAAAACGTCCACTTGACCTGATTGGATTTTTGATTTTCTGATTAAATCCAGTTGTTTGAAGGAGATGTTTTCACAACAATACAAAATAAATAGAGGGGGAATTATGACCTGTTTAACTTCCTAACAAAAACCAGTATGCAAACAGTAATAAAGGAGTGGATGTTGAAGTACATGGGATTTATTGTTTTACTCTTGTTTTTTAACCGTGGTATCGAATTGGTAAAGAGAATCGTGGAAGGTATGAAAAAATAGATGCTGCCGAAGCCTAGCATTCAGGCTTGAATTGATTAACCGTCAATATATTGAAATTATTTTGCTTCAAATTTTGCTCTTGCCTCTTTAAGTTTATATTCAACATAAAACTTCATTATCTCAATGAAATGTACCGAAACAAATGTATATATGTGACAAAAAAAAGACAATTTATTATTTCGGCCAGTAAAAAATCTGCTTGGCCGGTGGGTTTTTCATTTACTGGTCCCTTTGGCCGGTGAGTCAAAAAGTTAATTTTGGGTTCTGATGTATTACCTTCTTGGCACTGGGTGTTCTTGAATGTGAGACAGTAATTAATGGATGTAGAATGCATATTCTGTGTGTGTATACTGTACAGTATGCATAAAGTCAAACATTGTTTTCCATGGCCATATATTGAATGGTAACACACACTTCAATGCTTTACCTAGACGTACATGCTGCCTGCTGATGGCTTTCTTTCACTCAGGCATCTTTTTAGCAGCTTGCTGAGCTGATCTGGTAGCGTGTGTGCTGTACTGCCAAGCCTTGGGCTCTTCCTCTCTCCGGGAAAGTTAAAATGGCATTACCTGTCAGCTCGGATGATAGGGCCCATCCGTTTCTCAGTAAATAAAAGACGTGCCGCTGAAGCACAACAGAAAAAAGCAATTTCCAAAAGGTTTTCCCAAATCTCTCATCCTTTGTTTCTGTCATGTAACATTCAGTAGATTTGTCTGCTGAGAAATGCATCACGTTTCAATGGAAGCGGCTTTAACAAGCACAACCATTTTTCCTTGTCAGAAACACTCACCTCAACGTGGTGGAGTGCAGTCGCTTTCGTGGGATTTACAAATAATAGCGAGAGTTTAATGCTGTTCACTTCAAGCACAAGTTGAGCTGCATTCGTAGAGGCAAAGCGTGAAACACTTATGATGTTGTGCGGTTATTAATTATAGCTTTTGGCTTATTTTTGCAGTCTCAAAATGACTTAATCGTGAAAAGCTTTGTATGTCTGCATATAAATGTCCGTGGGTGCGTATATGTACGTGGGCATGCGTGCCAACATGTTGTATTCGTCCCTGCATACATGTGGGTGTGTTGGTCCAGATTTAAATTTCTTTATCTGCCTCTGGGAGATCAAGTTGGATTAATCCGTTTTGATTGATCGCTCTCATTTCCTTAATGGACCCGCTCAAGGCGCCGTCAGTCTCCGTGGCTCCCATCGGGCTGAGAAAAATGAAATGCGTCCGACTCAGCATCCTGCGGTCGGGGAATCTGGGAATACATATGAGGCTGTAGTTCATGCTGTAGATTATTTACACATACAAACCAGCGGCCTGATTGTTTCCCAACATACATAGGACATTGCATATGTATATGCACCAACCCCCTCTCTCTCTCTCTCACACACACACACACACACAGCTAACTATACCCACAAGCTTTTGAAGCAATGAGCTCAGACAGTTTAGCAAGTCGATGGAGAAAATTGCCTGAAGCCCCTCAGCACAGCTTTCTGCAAATAAAATCCATGCTGCATTCACGTCGAGAAAAAATGTTCACAGCAATTAAATCTACTTTACATCTACATTTAAATGCACCCAGCTGTAGAGCAGTTT
This sequence comes from Adelosebastes latens, assembly GCA_916700685.1. NCBI lineage: Eukaryota > Metazoa > Chordata > Actinopteri > Perciformes > Sebastidae > Adelosebastes > Adelosebastes latens. The sequence goes on from CAKAKR010060136.1 coordinate 144,054, forward strand.
GTGTATCTTCTATGATCCCATGAGATTGTTTTGCCCGTGTAAATTATAGATGTGTAATCCACCCCCTGTCTGTGGCGTCCATTGTTTTAGTCCCTCTCTCTGTCTTCTCACTACATTCTAAATGTATATGTGGTTCTGTCTCTGCTGCCATCTGCCATGTAACATGCAGGCACGTTACACTCTTCTGCTCTGGATGTCTTGTACAAGCAGTGAAGTGTCTGTTGCTGCCATGTTTCAACATGGTTTCTATAACACAAACTGCAGTGTCCAGTTATCAAGGACTTTTCAACCATTAGTTTGTCTCATGTGTTTCCCTCGCTTAGGTCTTATTTCTTGAGTCCCCATGAAAGTGGACCACATCCTCTACCTTTTAAACTAAACGTCTGCTGTCTGCAGCTGGATAAATCAATACCATACCATCATTGCCAGACCAACCAGTGTCACTGCTGTCAATGGCCAGACAAAATCATTTAGGTTAAGCTGTGTTGTGCGTGTCTAAGTGACCACGTATCATCGTTTGTTGGACTAAGGTGGGGTGTGGAAGGAATAAGTGCCAATATTCTGTCACACTTTAGCTACTACAGCCATTTCTCCAGTGCACAGTGGTTATATTATATCCAGCATCACAACTTTGGAACCAAAGCCACACCACTGAAAGGGAGTTACGGTACTAGCTTATTAAAGATAGTACAGATATATCACATACAGTATATCGACCGATAAGTATCTTGGTCACTATTCTTTAAAAAAAACAAATCCAAAGGGTCCGTAAAAAAGATTGTTTGTTTACGTAATGTAAAAGATATTACTATCCACTGATATATTGTTTTTGGATAATTTTTTTAACCCCCAAATATTGATATTGGTATCAGCCTCAAAAATAAGTATCAGTCTGGCTATATTGGATATATCTATTTTTTTTAAAAAGTCAATAGGCTAATGAACCACATGTCTGTTGCACCTGTGACCACACCCAACAGTGATGTCACAGTGTACTAACACACCATGCAGTACACATCTACATCACTGCAGCAAGATAAATTAGTTAAACTGCTGGAGGTCAACAAAAACTAGATTTAAAATGAATGAAAATGAAAATGTCCCACCAGGAAATGGTCCTGTTCACTTTTTTTTGTTAAAGTGTTGAGATTGCACTCTAAAGAAGCAAAAAAGATCTAGTGATATAAAAATAATATTACACTAACTTACATTAATATCACTTTGTGTGTGGCGGGCGGCTTTTCTTCAAAGAGACTCTGTTGTCATTGTTACAGAGAAGAAAGCAGGCTGCTGTAAAGCAATGACACTGAGTGGCACAAAAAGTGGGTCAGTCTTTAACAGCAGTAAAGCAAGCAGATTAACAAATAATAGTTATAGATTTCAGCTTTAAGAGAAACAAAAATATTCTTTGTGGAAAACTCAGTTTTACAGATCGGTCGATTAAACCAACTAATTGATTGACAAAATCGTATGAATGTTAGTCGAGTAAGAATTTCTTTGGTCGAGGACAGACCTACAAACTTTGCATTTAAGGCATATACTGGAGAACACACAAGTACAAAGAATCGTATGAAATATGCCACACAAAGAACTGGTAATTAGATTATTTTATGGCTGTCAAGGATAATGCAATATTAACGTGTTAACGCAAATTTGTTTTAGCGCCACTAATTTCTTTAACGCAATTTGCGATTTTTACCTCATAGCGGGCTCAATTTTAAAGCTAGAGTGAAGATACTGGCATCATATGAAACTAAAACACCAAAGGAATCCATTGGCACCAACCATGTCATACTAGCTTGTCACGAAAGAGGTTTAATAACGCTCCAAACTTACACAAAAACAATTTGCGAGGAAAAACTGGCAAAAGAAATGTGAATGAAAATGTGTTCTCTGGGTACCCACGAGTCTCCCCTTCACAGACATGCCCACTTTATGATAATCACATGCAGTTTTGGGGCAAGTCATAGTCAAGTCAGCACACTGACACACTGACAGCTGTTGTTGCCTGTTGGGCTTGAGTTTGCCATGTTATGATTTCAGCATATTGTTTTATGCTAAATGCAGTACCTGTGAGGGTTTCTGGACAATATTTGTCATTGTTTTGTGTTGTTAATTGATTCCCAGTAATAAATATATTCATACATTTGCAAAAAGCAGCATATTTGCCCACTCCCATGTTGATAAGAGTATTAAATACTTGTCAAATCTCCCTTTAAGGCACATTTTGATCAGATAAGAAATGTGCGATTAATATGTGATTAATCGCGATTAACTATTTTAATCGATTGACAGCCCTAAATTATATCTTTATCAGCCTTCACATTCAACACAGCAACACAAACACACTTGGAACTGTCTAGTCGCTATCATCAATATTTCATAAGAACATCATCCTCAGCACAGGGGAATTAGTAAATAATTGATTAGCCATCCTGCGGGATTTAATTACTGTGTTCTTTGCCCACATGGTGTTATGATTTGCGTGTTGTGCCTCTGTGCAAATGTGAGTGTGGCGTGGCGTGGTGTGCACGTTTGGGCCAACTGTAATCATCGCACACAATCACCTGTAAGTGGCCAACGATGTTTTCGACACACTTTGTTCCGAATCCCCCTCTGCAATAACTAACATCTCATCCCTGCGTCAGCACTATAGAATTAAACACAGTAGTGTCTCAGGTATAGCCGAAAGATAATGCAATTAGGCAGGGACCGCAGAGCCTCAGCTGCAGACGGAGGCTTATTCAAGCTGACGTGGCTGTCAGATTAAGCTGGGAGGGAGACAGATCAGAGTCTGAGCTTTAGTATATGTATGTGTTGATTTGTGTGTGTATGATGTGGAAAACTTTTACTTCAGGTCCATCTTCACTTAGATGAATAAAAGAATAACTCCACGAGCCCCAGTTGTCCTTAGTTGAATAAATGTTTACAACACAAATCTGATCAGAGAAATTTTTGGCACAGAATGTGTGCACCGAAAACTTAAAGTAACATAAGATTCACTCAGCCATATAGTGTGTCCCACTTCACACAAATTAAGTTTAAAAGAAGATTAAAGCAGGTCATTACAGTAGCACAAAACTGGCACCTCTGGGTTGATGCAACATATCTGCTCTGTTATCCCTGGTCAGAGATAAAGCACTTCTCCCTGCACATGTTAAACAATATACTAAGAAATGTGTCACACTCGTCACACTTTGCTGTTGAGACATTCAGCCGTATGACATTGTTGCGAGGAAGATTTTGTTGACATAGTTCAACATGTTAATGTAGCTGCTAAATATGGCAAATTTGATCATGCATTTTGAGAATGTTTGCAAGTTCGGACAGGAGCAGACACACACACTGCAGAAGCGGGATTAAGAAAACAGTCCCGCTTTTTCTGTTTCTGTGATATTGCAATAGGAAATAATACAGGAGTATTCCGCCTAAATTTTGTAGGCTATATTTTAAAGTGAACTGCATCAGTCTGGTTCACTTTAAGAGCAAAATTATGAGGCTAGATAAACAATTTTGTGTTGTAGTGAACAATCTAATAGATGTGAAAATGGTGATAACACGACAAAAAAGTCACACCCAAAAAGCATGATAAAGAAGACGAGGTCCGTGTTTCAAGACAGGTCGCGTGGTTTGCTGACATCGTCGCAGTCCCCTGACACACTGAGGATGTGCTGTAAATCACACGGTCGGAGCTGCCAGCCAGCACCGGGGGAGAGGATCCTCCCACACCGAACGGCCGTCTCTGACCTGCCAACCTATGTTGAGAAGTGTAAAAAAATATACTGTTCATGATGACCCCACATTCATCCACTAAAGTTCATGGAAAATTAAGCTGTAAATGGCAAAAAAAATACTCTGGTTAAATGTTCTGCTGTGTTTTTTAATAGCTTCCACATTGTCATGATGAAAGCTACAAAATCATATTGGACTCTTAAGGTGCCATACCGAACTGATTTGAATGTTCTCAATACTGTATAGCACAAACAGAAACACCAATCTTCAGTGTATTATACAGAGTTTATAACCTTGCTTAGATGTACCATTTTTGTGGGAAGTCAGTCATACATAAAATCAGAATACAAGTGTTTCATTATTTAGTGTAGCTTTGAGATTAGCTAGCTGCTGTGTTTCCTGAAAATTTAAACAATTCCCTCTGTTTGCTACTATACTCATCTTGGGGAGGGAAAAAAACAACATTTGCTGCTCTAAAATTCCATCAGCCACTGGAAGTTTGAGAGTTTGCACTTGCAAAAGGCATCGGTGGCTGTTTCAGCAAAATGTTGTTGTTTATCCCCTTTTTTTACGAGCTGCATTGAAGCTGCTTGCACTCTAACAAGATGTATGCCAGCCACAAAACATTTCTTGGGATGTAGGGAAATCTTATTTTCCCGGTCTGAATGAATCGAACTTGATGTGAAAAAATGAAATATGTGCAGTCAAGTAGTGTTTTCCCACATCAGAGGCAACAACTGTGTTGTTCCTCCAAAGCGTGTCGTTCATTTTCTATTTTGGCTCTGTAAAACACATGGCACAGTGTGTTGCCATTGGCTAAAAGCCTCCGGATAAACACCTTTTGCACTGCACACCTAAACTGCCCCGAGCCCAGCTGTTCATTTCGACTGTAAACATTTGTAGATCCCTAGTTTGCAACTCAGCCTCCCAGTATCACAAGGCCAGATGTCCATTCTGGCTCCGAGAGTGGTATGTCTTTCTTCTCACACACGGTTTCACCAGTCCTTTGCTTCATTACCTGTGAGTCAGAGTAACTAATGGGATGAGTGAAGGTGCCAGGGTGCTGAAGTGTGCCATTGAGCAAAAAAAAAAAAGACAGCAGCTTCTGCCAAAGCTCTCGGCACAGCACAAAGTCTTGACAGATGCTAATTTATCTGCTGGGGGCTGAATTATAGAGTCAAACACTTACAGGTCCAGAGAGAGAAACAGGGAGAGACTATTGGATAAGATTTAAGGAGAATAGGGAGAGAAGGATGCCAAAAGGGAAAGTACGAAGAAGTCGGGAATAGTGAGGATAAAAAAATCTTTGAAAGAAAGATTGAGAGGTCACAGAACAGATTGATTTCAGGAAAGTGAATGTACTCTTGAGCCCAAATAGCTGTTAAAGTATCTATACAGGATGAATGTGTAGTGAAAGAGTTGAAGGAGAAGCAAAGAGTGATAAGGAAATCCTTTTTTGTTCCACATTCCACATAATCACCATAGAAAACTGCCCTCTGGCTTAGTCTGACTTTTATACAACAGTTGCCAAAACACATATTTTAAAATGTTTGCACAGACAGTACAAGGTAGGTAAAAAGTTTAGGATGAAGCTGAGAATGAATCACTGTTATCTTAGTCATCACAAATCCTGGAAGCAGAAGTTATGGACTCTGAAAACAAGTAGCAGCAAGTGCTTATATGCAATGACCATGGACAGGAATGAAAAGCACGTCACTAGGAAAGGTCCTATTAGTACCAATTTTACAATTCAGTATGTATTCTGTATGACGACAGCAAATGTGACACTGGCCTCTGGCATGTATCTTGTTATTTCTCAAAAAACCAATGGCTGACCGCTCAAATCCACTTGTTTTACTGCTGTCCTTCTTTTGCTCTTCCATCTTTCCCTTATCCTTCCCTCAGGGCTGCAATGCAGCCATGTTTCATCGTGATGTTGATTGATAGGAGGCCCTCAGGTGATGTAGTGAAAGATAATGGAGAGGCAAAGAAGATACAGCACATGCAATTACTGCCTAGGGCTCGGCTATGCATGTCCAAAAACATGAGCGTCTTTCATTTTTTAACATTTTTACATCAACCATCTTATTATGGTGCATCTATTTGTGCCTTATTACAGTGTTTTTTTCTCAAGCCAAATGAGCTTCACTGCTGTTGGTGAAACTCTTATTGACTTTAATGGCAGCCAAAAAGGAAGCAGTCTACTGGGATTCTCATTTTAAAGGGATATATATTGCTTTGCTTGTGTACAGTCTGATGTAGCAGCCTTTTTGAAATACACAATGCAGCCATCTCAATAAAACTGCAAAGACGTAGCTTGTGAAGATTATTTGTCATCCAGGTCATGTCATGACTAAGTCAAAGGCAACTGGTTTGGTTCTGAAGACATTTTGTTACTCATAGGGGCTTCATCGCTAGCTGTCGCTGTCTTGTTGCTGACACACTTAATTATCACACAGGCTACTGCATATATAGTATTAGAAGCTAGGGCTAGAGGAAAATTTGGGAAGATTAATAATACTAACATTTGTTGTTTCATTTACAGTGTTTCACCTGCTGTGTAGTTATTAAGCTGAAAAAGCCACCAAACACTGACCCCATGAAGGTTAAAACAATTTAAAAATAATCTGATGAAACTTAAATCCAAATCACTGAAATGGAGTTTTAATTTAAGACATTTTGCTGTCTTCTTCTATCCTAACTGATGTGGGGATTAGTGCCGGTATTTATTTACCTTGCATGGCAGATAGATTCTCGCGATGTCAAAAGATCACGCGAGAATCGCACACGGAAATCGATCTCGTCAGGCTTCAAGTAATGCGTTTGTTTCCGGCAAGCCAGATCACGGACCAATCAGCATCCTGTGAGGAGCTACTGGCAGCTATGGGCGTGGCTTAGGTTTGGGTAAGGACACAAAGAGGTGACTGTTTGTTCTACACAAGAATGGCGGCTCCTGAAGAGGTTAGCGTCGATGTTGAAATAGCATCTGTTATATCAGAACTGGAGAGTATTTCTTCATTGAAAGAAGAGCAAACAACGGCACTGAAGGCTTTTATCAATGGAAAAGATGTTTTGGCTCTTCTCCCGACTGGCTTTGGCAAGAGTTTGATTGACAGATGACCCATCCAATTGCTGCCAAGTATTATTGGAAAGTGCCGCCTGCCTTTTTCCAAACTGTTTCAACAAACAGTAACAAACCATCTGGCCAGTCAGGTTAGGTATTTATGCCTTTTTCTTGTCGTATCTGACTTACAGTAATTACGAAATAAGATTTTGACCTCTAAATAGCATTCGCGTGGACATCCAAGGTATAATTACAACAGGGAAACTTCTTGAAAAAACAAACAAATGTGGATGCCTTACATCAGCCAAAGTCTCTTGTTTCAAAGTAATTAAACCTAATTCAAATGGAGACGTGAATTTTTCCCATCTCTACCATCCGTCCCATATGATGTGAACATTAACCCAGTGAGGTGACAAAACCCTCCACCATGGCAGGCACATCCCTGTGTTATTTTTCCTTTTTCTCCCTCAGCTTTCCAGGAAATTCCTCAATGAGACTACACTCATACACACACATTCTGTGAACACACTATAGCCAAATATGCGCACTCAGTCACGCAGAACAGCGAAAAGGTCACGTCACACATATTCCCCATCGAAATTCTTATATACCCCCCCATCTAACACGCACACATACACACTCACACACTCCAGACTCAACCTCTCGATCTCCGCCGGTCTCAGTGTAGAACACAACGCTCTGTCACACTAACATACATTGACATGGTTGTGGTGAAAGGAGCCCCTGCGGCTGTGTGTCTGTCTGCTCTGAACAGCGGCGCTGTGCTGAAGTAGTGAAAGTCAACAGAAAAATGCTCTCTGAGAGACAGACAGCAACTTCAGTAGGTGGTGGAAATGGTAATGAGGGCCGTGGCTTGTGTCTGTCAAGCTAGTCGGGATGGTGCATGACAAGTGTATGTGTGTGTGTGTGTGTGTGTGTGTGTGTGTGTGTGTGTGTGTGTGTGGTGTGTGTGTTTTAGCAATCATAAGGGAGGTCGTAAATGTCACCATTCAGTTCAGCAGATAAACACATTGCATTTTCATGTGTAATTCCAAGAGGAATTCTGATGGAGAAACCCATTGTTTTGTATTCCATTTGAAATTGTGGTTTGAAACGGCAATCGCTATCACGCCATTTCATCACAATTTCATCAAGAAACAAACACGCAGACGTACCGCACTTGTCAACATATCAGCCCTTTTCACTCTACATAAATGCGATTTGGTCTCTATTTAAATATTGTTTTTTATTCGACGGTCTCAAGTGCTTTTGTGTGTCTGCGAGCTCAGTGATGCCAGCTTTTCATCCTCTGTCATCATCATGAGGTAATGAAGAATCCAAACGACAGAGAGGGAAACAGAAAATAAAAGAGTGATAGAGAATTAAAGATGAGAGGAAGAATAAGCGAGGGGTATTGCAGATGGACGAAGGGTGGAGCATTTTAAGAAGAAAGAGAGAGAGATCTTGTCCACTTTGAATGCGACATCTTCGAAACAAAAAGCGCAAATGAAATACATTACAGAGGCTTTGTAAGTGAACAAAATTTGGGAAGTATGAGGGCTGAATTGAAGCTGAACTGCTGAGACACAAAGAGCCAGATTACAACCATGGAGTCTCTCTCCATCCCCTCCTCGATCACCTCGAAACACAGAAGCACTCAAAAGAGAAGTGACAGAAACTGTCAGCATTAATGGGCATTGTAGCTGTCTTTGTGTCTTTTAATATCCTCTCATCTATCCCATCTCCCTTCATGAAATCCAATTTGCCTTGACATCGTTGGATGAATGGTGAGAAAATGTCAAAACCAGATGAACAATAAATATTTCAAAAGCTGGGTTTTTTTGCCACCATCACCAGCTGGTTCAATTCTATTCTTTTCTATTCTATTACAAGCACAAAATAGCTTATTGATCATCCCCAACATAATGTGGTCTTACATCTTATTAAATTGTCTTTTAGATCATTGGCATTCATTGTGTTTACTTTATTGCCAGCACGATATTTCACTTCCTTCATGCCTCATTTGCTGCATTTTCATTTGCCTGAACCCTGCTCCCACCGTACACTCCCATTCCCATTGTGCAGCTAAAAGCAAACCCATCCCACTCTTTTCCGTCTGCACTCAGTCCTGCTGTTCTTTAGCTAATGAACAGTAGAGCTCCTGCGCCTTGATAAATAAACTGCATGTAATTTGTAGTAATTGAATGTGGGTGTGGAAATGAGGAGAGGAGATGTACTGGTCTACTGGAGATTGGAGCGGTAGAGAGGCATTAAGCAGCTCTGTCCTTCTGTCTGTCTGTCTGTCTGTTTGTCTGCCCGCTGAGGGATGAGAGAGGAGTTTTACTGGTGATTGTGTTATTTCCTTTACTACAGACGAGAGGGAGGGTGAAGTGGAGGGGGGAGGATGAAGAATTAGGTGAAGGAGTAAGAATGGGGCTTGAGGAAGATGAGGGAGAAAAAAGGAGGAGGTTTAGAGAGGAGGGTGAAATTGTAGTGGGGGAGAAGAGGGCGGGAGATGGAGGAGTATGCAGAGGTAAACATGTATGCATCATGTGTGAATCAGCTGGAGGTTATTGTGTGTTTATTGTGTTAGTATTGCGCAGCTCAGTTTTAGTTGGTGATTTTGAACAAGCCTCTCTAACCTAACCTGAGGTAGCCGAGACAGACTGCGGTGATGATGTCATCTCAAACATATCCTGGAGCTGACAGTGAATAATGGGAACCGTGACAGCACCCATAGTGATTTTACTGGGATACGGCTGCGTTCTTCTGAGCCACAGCTGGAAGCCTTGCATCCAAATTACACTCACTGGGATGGAATATTTCTAACAAAACATTTATGAGCCCACAGAGTTATTAAAGTACAGATTGGGAGCATTTCTGTTGTCTCCGCACAGCTCTCAACATGGCGACGGCTAAGCCGGCGGCAATGGTGCTAATATCGCTAAGCTAGGTGTAGGAAAATATTGTGGATAAGTTACACCTCACCAGAAGTGGTTACGCCGCAACGGAAGTGGCGTAACTTAAGTACGGAAGTTCCGTGACAAAAACTACTTAGTTAGGTTAAGGAAAAGACCATGGTTTGGGTTAAAATAACACCGGACGTAACCAGCGTAAGTACGGAAGTTACGTGACAAATGAGCAACGCTGACTTCTTGTTTCACAGGGGATACGAACATCGGTCTCCTGGGCAATAGTCTAGTGTTTTTTGACCCACCCATCCACTCCAACCTCCTCCCTATGGTGGTATTTGTCGCTTTTCTTCCTGGTTCACAATAATGTGGATAACATACGAATTGATTTTGCGGGATCTATACGAATTACAGTGCATTACTTTTATAGGTATAGAACGGTGAGCACAGCCTGACTAAAAGCATGCGCAGCCGGCCCGGCTATGTCAACAAAGCACAGAGAAGCTCTGATTACAACACACACAGAGGGAGAGCGACTTCATTCTCTGCTCAGGTAGACATCACTCCACTATATCTTTACATAGCTAATAGTTGTTTGTTGCTATATTGATATTCTGGATATCGAATAAACACTGATGAAATATCTCCATTATGTATCATGTGACATCATCAAGTCTTGAGTTGTCATCTAAGAGAGAGTCTTCTGTTTTTAAGATATTAACGTGTGAAATAATGCCACAACTTTAGTCAAATTGGGGTGGATTTTCCTGTTTTTGTAGCTTTCAGTACTGTTTGCCATTCTGTGTGTGTGTGTTTCTGTGTGTGCGCTCCTTTGACAAAATGACATCGGTCTCCGGTTAATTTAGCTGTGTCAACTCGTATCCAGCAGGCCCGTCTGTCAGCATGCATCAAACCACAAATGGTTTTCTTCTCATGAATATGCAAACCTCCCCCCAGCCAATCAAAACACCATCCTGTTCTGGCACACACACAATAGCTCATGCACACAGATGCGCGTGTGTTACCGTGCTTAAAGAGATGATCGTATAGACACACTCGCATGGCGTTGCACGTACATGCCCTCCACATACACGCACTCTCACACACCCAAATGATTGGCTGACTCACCGTCGGAAGGATTATAGTTCAGAGCTGTCTCACAAAGCCACCACATATCAAATGATAGAGAGTTTGCTTCAAGACAGTTTCATTTTCAAAGACAGAGCTCGATCGTGCTTGATATGTTGAGACAGGGGAACGTTTTCAAAGCCCTATAACTCCGCTGCAGGTGAACACTCATTCCTCACTTCTTTCAGCTGAGTTTTTCCAGATCGGATTTCATCACTTTCAAAATGCTATTTTTATGGGATCACGCCATATTTGATTTGCAGCTCTAGACTGTCAATATTAAATTGTTCAGCACACTTGGGCATTGCTAATCCAAATCTAAACACCTCTCTAATACACTGAGCACACACATGCTGTCATATTTTGGTGGATATTTTGCCTTCATAATTTGTGCAGTGTAATTCAGTTTAATTCAATTAGCCATGCAACGAAAGCAGTGCGATAGCCCACCCATTCACCCGGCTGTAGAGTGCCCTCTCTGTGACCTCTGTCCTTTTTACAAACATAAACACACACATACTCACACGGGCACCTCCGGGCACAATCACACTTTTTATGGAAGAAACCCCGCTGCTTTAAAGCCTCTTTTTTGCCCTGCTTTCAACCACAATGGAGGAATCCATTCCATTGTATTCCACCCCGCACACATTACATGCCTTAGTCATAAGCCTCTTTCACACATAGTTCCCAGTAAATTACTGGGGTAACCTTCCAGGCACCGCTAGTGATTTTCACTATTCACACATGCACTACATCCAGGAACATTTCCGTCTTGCGCCCTTTCACGCACGCCATGACAATGTAGGAATAGATGGGGCAAGGGACAGTCCGGCAGATGGCGGTAATTCCACACTTATGGATGCCAACCGCCATAAAACTCAACCGAAGAAGAAGAAGAAGATTGGGCAAGGGCAGATTTACGTGTACACGGCGGAAGACATTTCTTATTATTTTCAGGAACATGGCGGGTGAGGAGCTGTTTTTGTCTGGTGCCAATGTTCTTGTAATGTTTTTGATATTCAACAAGTTTGCGAGACAACTCAAATCACCCGAAAGCATTGGTGTGAATGCTAAACCGTAAACAAAGTGTAGATTCAAATACAGCATTAGCGGGGTTTTGTGTTTGGTTCGCTTGGTACAAATAAAAGCATCTTTCGTCAGACGGACGTAACCCTATACGTGCTTATCCGTGCAATGTTACTGCATTCATTCACAACACATCTGTACCGGCATTTTCTCTTAAATGTTACTAGGGGTTTGTTATGCTCGGGTAGGATGGTCTGCCTTGTCTACCCATAGACTGAACCACTGGCGTATTCTTATTTATAAGGCTATTCTTGATCTGCTTCCATCTTACTTACTGATCTACATCCTTCAATAAAGTACGGGAGGTTACTGTCTTCGCTCCCAGGGCTTAATCTTATTAACTTTCCCCAAAGTCCGTACTGAACTGGGAAAAAGGGCATTCAAGTATGCTGCTCCCTGTTCTTGGAATCGGTTACAAAATTACCTGAATCTTCAAGAGCTGGTCTCACTGAATGTCTTTAAATGGCTTCTAACAGACTTGGAACCAGGCACATCTGGCTGTATGATCTCACATCTGCTGAATGCTGATACCTCGATACCATACCACTATTGGAAAAGAGATTTTTAATCTCAATTAGTTTTTACTCTTGGTTAAATAAAGGTTAAAAATCAACAACAGCTAGGTCTTGAGGTGGGAAATTGGCAGTATAGATTTCCCTGAATATTGACCCCTGCTCCCATTCACACATGACCCCATGCAGGACATACTGCATGTATGAAAAAGGGACTATAGACATACTTATATAATCTACAAACACACCCCTGCTGGTGCTGTCTCCTTTGGTGTGGCACCCTACTGTGCTGAAATGTCTTTTATTTATGGTGCAGTTGACACAGAGAAATACTGTTCCCAGCCTCGGTGAGATGTCTTTTTTTTTTAAGTTGGTGACATAAAAAGGGATTTGATGGAGGGAAGTCATAGCGATTTTGTGTTGCGTGACCCCTGCTGTCATTTCCCTTACAATAAATTCAAGCGGACAGATACGCTGTGGCTATTTCGTGAACTCATTTTCACATGCACATGCACGAGCACATGCACACATAGTGTATACACAGACACATGCGGTGACTTATTATGTTAGTTTTAATATTCTGTGTGGATTCTTAGTGAAGCTGAATCTGGCTGTGATTTCCAGTCACTAATATTAATCATTTTCACTGTCAAGATTGTGCAAACAGCCAACTTTCTGTGTGGCTGGAAAAGGTACCTTCAACCTTCCTTTTCTACACTTCTATAGTCTTAGTTATGTGAAAGAACAACACAAGAGAAATGTATTAGAAAGATATTAGACATCTATTAAACATACTTGCATATTCTAAGAGTTATAGATTTGTTAGATGATTCGAAAGTAATCTTCAAACTATTATAGATTTAAAACAGTGAAGTTGCTAGGTACACCTTCTGAGTCTCTGACGCATTCAAATCCGAAAGGACGCAATAAACTCAACACATTTAATAACACCAGACAACTTTACTGCTAATTTCTTCTCAGCTATGATCGTCAACAGCTGTCTGCTCTGCCTCTGAGCGCATCCACCGTTGCTCTTTCTCTGTAGCTTTCTCGCTATGGCCCCACCCGTGTTCATAGTCTCAATCACCACAGGAGACACTAAGGCTTTGTTCAGATTGGTAGCTCAAATCCGTTTTTGTCATATCCAGATTGTATCTAGATTGATTTTAGAAAGTCTGGACAGCAAATGCGATTTTTTGAAATCGGATCCAAACCACATTTCGAGGTAGTTTGAAATGCGATTCCAATTGAATTTCTACAGATGCGTCTGAGTCTAGATGCTCATCGGATTTCAAAGTGTGGAAATGCTGAGTAGAATCCATGCTGCTGCTAGCAGAGCGCTATGGAGGACAACATGGAGGAAAACAACAGTCTGGCGACAGACGCCGAAATAAATTGTCTGCTTTCACTTTCTTCATCACTATTAAAAGCTGATCCAACTCACACGTTAAATGTATACCAGCTTCCTCCGTTGCTGAGTTTGTCTAGAGTGAGTTCTGCACCACGACTTGACAGCCCGATTGTTTTGAGGGCGAATGCTACCGTTTGAACATAGCTTAAATGCCCTTGCTGTGTGATTTTATTTGATCCCCAGACTTTTAACCACTGTCTTAGTCAAGTTTCATGTTTGTGATAAAAGTTTCACATAAATTCTGACTCAATTCATTTTTTCGCATTTTATTTGTATGTTTTCACATTTGGGATTTTATCAGTTTAATTTTCAGATACATTTTCAACATACATGAATATAACCATATAACATCAAACGCTACAATTTGTCAAAAAAAAAATGGGGGCACACTCAATTTCCCTGGGACCCACTATATTAAAGACCTATCAACATCACAGGATTTAAAAATTAAAATATTATTTGTTGAACTATGAAGCCTTTTGTAAAAATAAATAAATAAACAAATGATATCCTGAATAGATCTGAAAACTTTTTTCACTTTGAGAATCACTGGGCTACAGTACGTGCACATAAATATACACACACGTACACAAACAGCCTCCCTCTCAGTTTTCAGTAGTCCGTTTAGAGACACTAACAAGGATTCTGTTCACGCTTCACGCATTTCAGTCCTCGGGAGAAATATGATGTGCCGTGACACAAAATATTCACTCCAATATGGTGGCTAAAGAAGGGCACTGTGTTTGTGTGTGTGTGTGCTGATTTATTCCACCCCGTGCCAGTGGGGGAAGCCAAACACGGCATGAAATAGTATGCCAGCAGCTTGGTCCTGTTAGCTCACTGCTTTGATTCTCATTGAATCTTAAGTCTGCATTTACAAACACAAACAGGTAGTCACTCAGACAGTAGAGCAACTCTGTGCTAAATTCATGACTGAAGGCCCCAAAAAAACACTTTTGTTTGATCTCTTGAGATAATTATTCCTTCATGCATAGTAAATAACTTGCAGCACAATTCTTATTAAAATACATATTTGGTTATTTGGAGTCAATTTAGTTAAGGCTACACTTTTCTACAACATTTTTTAATCTTCCTTTTTTATCATTTTTTTTCTTGGGATCAAATGTGTCATTACAGCATAATTGGAACTGCAGGGCAGTGACACATCAATCAGCTATTACCAAATAAATGCATGCATTGATCAAGGTGGGGCAAATTCAACATGAAGTCTTTCATTAACAATGTGTTATAATTGGCAATTCACAAATGCGGTTGACTGCAACACACTGTGCTATCCATCAGTCTGTTTCATGACGCCTTTAGCCAGATTATTTTGCTCAGACATGCTAAATGTGGTATTTTAGTTCCTGAGGCAACCGTTACTACAAGCTGATCCAACTCACACGTTAAATTTGCTTTTAGCAGGGACCTTAATATAAATTAAGCCTCAGTGTCAGGGACGCTGGAAGTCAGTCAGAGTTGGGGGAGCTTAGAGAAAGTCAGTCTATATAATGACGTCATACTGAATGCCCTGCCAAATTCATGTTTTTGCTTTAATTTGAATGGCCAGGATTGTTTATATTTAATAATTATTAACAACATTTTACACAAATTTTCAGGTTTTTAGAGCTTGGTGCTATTGGGTTTTGAAGGTTTTACATCATTTTGGTTCATTATTATTTCTATTGATAATGCCCAAAAAGCTTAAAGACAAAACTTGCTATAGACGAATCTGGCAACCGCTTTGTGTGTTCCGCGATCTAGCGTCGCCGCCATTACTGTGGTGGCAAGTCGTAGTGACTCAGTGTCTGCTAACCGTGTTAAATGGTGACTTTCAGCCAAATGTGTCTGTGGTTGCTCATAGTAACTTACCTAAATGGTCGGTGTAGATATTAAAGACAGATGAGTATGTAATTAAAATGGATTAAAGTCAAATTAAAGGCTTTTACGCGGACACCTACATGTTTTGTTTGCTGCGGTCACTGCGAGCAACCACGACGCATTCGGCTAAGAGTCGGTTAACGCGGTTAGAAGACACTTTGTGCATGTTCTGTTCGTGATGTCGACCGATTAATGATGTTTACTTTGTGTTCATTTGTTCTGGTTATATCGATTGATGTTATATTTCACAATAACGCCACAGTTAGTTGATTAAGTAAATTTATTCTGTGGGACCACCACAGCCCTTAGACAGTGCTTTTAGCCCACTAACGTTAGCTACAGTAGTCAAAACAGTGTTAACTAAGCTGATGTACTTGTTTCAGGCTGACTATGGGCAGCTGAGAACTGCTCATGTTCTTCCCGGACTCCTAAACATCGTTATCAAAAGTAACGTGACATAGAAAGTAAAGGTAAAAGTAGAAAACTGTACACTTCTTAGTCCAACTTGCATTCAAACTTTTGCATATTGTAGGGAGATGCCACCACAGTAATGGTGACATGTTCACTTCCGGTATTTCCCCGGATTGGTTGAATAATTATTTCATTATTTACACATATCACATCCTTCGTTTAATTCTTCTGGCAATGTATGCTCTGTAAAATGGTATTCTGTAAATCAAAAGAGCAAATACGGAAAACTTAACATTGTTTTATCAGTGTGCATTAGTAAACAACCGCCCCGGCATTCTAACGAATGACTGGTAGATGATTCGCTGTCATCTGCGATATTATATATACTTTTGCAGGACGTGGATATTGTATCTATAAATTGCAGCATCCTCGTTCTCACTCCCCTCCCCCGTGCAGTCCCGTGAGTCGGTTCATTCGGATGCTCTCCATGTTTTTTTACGCAGTGCTTCAATGGCATTGAATTTTACAAAAAAGCAAACTTAAACAGCAACATATTGTACCTTGAAGCAGCCACAGCAACTACACACTCAACAACACGGAGCTAATGGATGAAAACTGCGAGGAGAGGAAGAGGGAGTGAGTCAGTGTAATGATGACCTATAACCAGGTTACTATAGTTTGTAATAATGCAGGATAGTGAGGATACAGCCATTTCATATTTTTAAAATATATATTTTATTTAATTTCCTATTGCAGTTAAACAAGAGGCCTACAGAAAAAAAAAAAACAGGGGGTGCTTCAGCACCCTCAACACCCCCACTTCCCGCGCCGATGCTCAGTGTGTCATAGTGCAAGTGAACCAGCCACCTTGCTCACAAGTAATGGAATATTTATCATGCATGTTTATGATGACATTTGCAATTGTAATTTTCCAAATGTACTTGAAAATGTTTATTTATGGAGGCAGAACTGAATTGGATTTTACTAGGTTGAACAGAAGGTGAAAGCTGGAATAACACCATCAGCTCTTAATCAGAAAGGTTCCTCTAACGTAGGGGAAATATGGTCAGTGCCGTGGGCATTAACAGTAATGGAAGGGAGGCTTTAAAACCTGTTTGTCATCAGGGAACTCTTTTCTGTATGGATCTAACATCTGCCTTTTTCTCCTTTTATACTGTAGACTTTGGTCAGTTTCACTTCTTTGGTCTGTTGCAGGATCAGAGGTGTCAGTTATGGTCTCTGCTTTAAGTCGAGTTATGCATATTAAACCTAAATGCTCAGACTTCATTGCTTCACAGCATTTAAGTATTAATTACTGGTGCAGGTCAGAAACCTCCTAATTCCACTTGGCTCCTTTGTGTTCAGTAAATTGTGTTGCTTCAGGACCAGTAAAATCTATTTAGAAGCTATTGTGCTTCATCAAAATGCAATGATTAGCAATGAAATGACTTTTGCATCCCCTTAAAGCTGATTATTTGCTATTATTGCACAGAGCAGTCAGATCTTATCAATACATCGCCCAAACAATGGGCTAACTCCTGCAACAGTGAGGGGCCTATGAGAGCTCTGGTGTTAATTTCAATATCATCTGTGATCAGATTGAGTTTACAGACAATATCCAGAGACGCTGTACAGATACTCAGAGGGGGAAATTGGTCGCTACTTAGCTTTTACTCTTGATTCTTGTCCATGTTCTTTGTTCATCCTTATCTCATTATTTATTTTCTTTCATATCTTGATTTGTATATTTCTGTTATCAGTTTTTTCCAGGTGTTATTTTCAAAATTCAAAGAACTTTATTATCACATAGTGATAAAAAGTTGTCTTAGGTTAGGGACTCACAGACAACATAAAAACATATACCCATGAAAGACATAAAATTACTTTAAAAAAACAAACAATTCTATAAATAAATAAGTAAGTAAATAAAAAGTAGTTACAGTCTATTTGGTCTCGTTTAGAATAGATATTGCAGTGGGAATGAAAGAGATTTGTAAGTTCTCTTTTTAGCCACAGGTGCTCTGAAGCGGCTGCCTGATGGGAGTAGCTGGAAGGAGTGGTAAAGGGGGTGTTAAGGGTGCTTAGTGATGAAGTTTGCCTTTCTTTATACTGCATGACTGTAAAGGTCTGAGAGTTGGGTTTGAGGGGTGCCGGTGATTTTGGTTGATGATTCTTGTGAGTTTTTTTCTTGCTTTTCTCCAGGATGCAATGTTGAATGTGAGGACTGGGTCGATGAGTGACCGGTATACTGCTGTTAAAATGTCCTGTCTGATAATTAAAACCTTCCAGCCTCCTTAGGAAAGAAACATGCGCTGTTGGGCCTTTTTGTTGACCCCGTCAGCATGTTGTTTGAAGGACAGGTGATTGTCGATCTCAGTGCCTGGTTGTGTTGCATGGTATACCGATGCTAGAAAGGTATCACAATACCTTATCTTTAAAAACACACAATACAATACCCCATTTTATTAGCACCGGTACTTTCAGAATGACAGTGTTTCAATAAGAGTCGTGAATTGCATCGATGTGCGACAGCGGGGCAGTGCTCTGTGACGAATAGTAAGTCCACAGAAGTAATGTCTGATGTTTCATGTCTGAGCACAATTGACAAACTGCACGTCAAACTCTGATTACTTGTAGAAAGTAGGACAAATAGCAACAAACAAAATAGAGCCTCAAACCGCGAGTCCCTCAACCAGAGGAGCGCCCCGCTCACACCATGCTTTTCATTTCGGAGGCTGTCTGTAACGCCAATGTCACACTCACGCACTTCGCCGTTTTCGACTCCTCTGCCCTTTGAGCTCGAGCAAGTCAAACCATCTCATCTGCTGCTGCTGTTTATCTTCCTTCCGTTCGTGTCCATTACATACAGTATCTGTGGTCACGGTGTCCTTCACTTGCAGATATATTACACCACTGAGATCTGAATGAGGTTTCATCTGATGAGGGCAGATAAGGCCGGCCATTTTCTATGTAATGGTATCATTTAAGAAAGCTATTGGGAATGGTATTTGGTCACCACAGTCAAACTCATTAAAAAGATTTCCAGTGTCTTTCATCAAGGTACACAATGAAATCGCACCGAGGATCGTCTTTTCAAAAGGCAGACCTCCTTTATCACAGCTGGTCGTTTGCCATCCATGGGAGTGCAGCTTCTGTCTTTTGACACAGAGATTCATCAAGAAAGAAAGAGTCACAGAGAACAATTAGCCCCCTGACTCGAAATTATATTTGATACATTAGACCATTGGAACATATGAAAGATCTATTCATTAACTTTTTGGGTCCCTTGACGCCCATTTGCACCGTTTGCTGCACTGCTGAACATCACAGCCGTTTGTGACTCTTATCTATCAGCAAGGGTATTGTAATATTACTTTTCTAATTGTACCTATCTCATATTTATTAACAGCCTAGTACAAAGGGAATCACCCATATTAAAATGTACGTATTTAGCATAATTTTAGCAAAACAAACAAACTCTAAAAGTGTGTGTACCTTGGGTCATCTAAATGCTTTTTAGAGGCTTTGCCAAGACTATAATTTCTGGGAGAAACACTGAATATTAGACAAGCCCGTATTTTTTCAACCCTAATAATGAATTATCATTTTCTTAGCATGGCCACATTGCTTCAATTTGCTTGACCCTCAACTCGGATGTTATCCATTATCAGCCAATCACAAAGATGTCACCGGAGCGACCTACCGGCACACTGGGACACAGCGATCCATCACAGGCAAAGGACATGACACTGCCAGTCTGAGACGAATACATCTGTCGCCGAGGAGATAAGTCACTGAACTTAGGATTCGGCTGTTGGAGGAGATCGAGGCAGACAATGACCTTGCACCGGAGCTGTTAGGCACCGGAGCCCATTGGCTGTAATTGCCTGTCAAGCAGCAGACATGGGGTTTGACAGAGTGGTCGGACAGCGTAATCCAGGTGTTTGCAGTGTCAATATGGGCCCAGCAAGTCTTCTAATGGGAGGCCAAAAATACACTCTGACCTGTGTGTCCCAAGCTGTATCTTATTAGGCTGTTTACTGCATCATGTGTAGTTTCTGCACATTTAATGATGCCATCAAATTGAAGTGGACAGATTCCCTCAGGCCCTCTTTACTTTGCGTTATAATGTGTATTTGGATTTATTATATACCTGGGTTAAACTTACACGTATAATGACATTAAAATGCATCTACAGTGTACACACTGAAATTAGATTTCCATTACCAAAACACAGATTATCAAGCATTACCTTCCCCTCTGAATTTGCAGTCTTATTCATGACTCCTTTGGCTTTTTTACCATCTGCCAACTTTCATTTGCATTTTACTCTCTGCGTTTGCTGACACCTGTTTGATTTATGTTCACGTACTAATAGAATTTGCACTAAATAGTTTCTAACCATTAACATATTAAAGAGTCCTGCTCATACTAGTGAAGCTCTTTCTGTTTCAGATCTTAGAGAGGACCTGTTATGCTTATTTTCAGGTTCATACTTGTGTTTTAGATTTCTACTAGAACATGTTTACATGCTTTGTTGTTAAAAAAACGCTTTACTTTTCTCATACCGGCTGTGCTACAGCGCCTCTCTTCACCCTCTGTCTGACACGCTTTGTTTGAACTCCCGCCCCTCCCCTCCGAAATGCCCAGTCTGCTGTGATTGGTCAGCCTGCCTACTGTTTTGATTGGTCAGCCGAACCTAACTTTTCAGACTCCGCTCCAGCTCCCCTCTAACAAACTTTGTTTGAGGGTGTGCCAAACTAGCTGCTAGGCAGGTATTATGCCAATGTGTTACTTGGTGACATCACCACATTACAGAAGAAAAGGTAGGACTTCAAGCAAGGCATTTCAGGCAGTTCAGGAGCAGTGTCCCTGCGGGGGAGAGTAACTCTCTTTGGCGTGGACTTTGGGCTTAATATTCATGACAAAATAAACAACACTCAAAGCTAAAGTGCCTCAGCGTAATTAGTTCCTGGCTTTTCATAACTCTTGGTGGAAGTTATTCTCATATCAAAGGGTATCAAAGGATATAAAGGTAAGCCCATATTCAGACATCAGCCTCCAGAGTGGCTGTGTGTCTGGCCTGAACATCCAACATTATAGCACTACTTTGAGAGGGCTCATACACTGAGAGGGCACATATCTTTGCAAATGTCATCAAGCACTGACTTAGTTAATCTTTGAATGTAAACTATTGATTAAAAATCGATACAGTAAACACAGTATCGCAAAACATAATATTGCGATATTTTCTTACACCCCTACTTTAGACAGTATGTGTGCTGAAGGTGGGATAAAAATGAATAAACCGCACACTTCTCCTGTTAAAAAGGAGCTTTGCTCAAAGGAAGTAGTTATTCACCACTACCTGAGCCACAATGTTCTGTCCCTCTCATTCTCACCAGCGATTGTTATATCATAAGATTCTCCTGTTGCTTTTTTCTACGAGCACTTAAAAATGATGAGTTAGACGCATATACTGTATGAAAGATAAATCCTCCAAAGACATTAAAAGAGAAAGCTTTCCATCTGTGTCTCCACCTTTCCGTCACCTTCTTCTTACTGGGCCATTATGACTGAATTCACAGACACTCCGACCCTGCCGGTGTCGCTGTAATTATCCTAATGAGGTCTTGTACACCTTTTATCCAGTCGGAGTATATTCTACCGCTCTTCTCAATGTCTCTGGAGCTGCATCTGTGTGTACGTGTGTTAAGACTCACTTTTTTAATTCAGATGGTCAGTGATGTATTCATCTCTCCACACACACACACACACACACACACACACACACACACACACAGCTACGTACATCACTGCTCTTTGCTGGGTGAAAGAAAGGAATTGGCCATGACACACAGACAGAAAGAGAGGCAAGCAAAAAAAAGAGCTTTGGCGTAATTAGTTCCTGGCTTTTCATCACTCTTGGTGGAAGTTATTCTCATATCAAAGGGTATCAAAGGATATAAAGGTAAGCCCATATTCAGACATCAGCCTCCAGAGTGTCTGTGTGTCTGGCCTGAACAAAAGCCAGTTTATGACAAGAGATCAGAATACAGCACTGGGCGGAGTGCACTGCAGTAGACAGAGGAAATGAGAGACCAAGCTTTAGATATACAGGTTAAAGACTAAGAGATAATCACACTGTTGACTTTTAGACTTTAAGATGAGGAATTGTTCACAGGCTCAAGTGAAGAAGAGCTGCTCTCATGAGGTTAAAGTGGTGTTAAGGTTCGGGCTGAACTATTTTGAAAAAATTAAAAAGTAAAAATTTGACAAACCAAATAACAAAAGTCATCTTTTTTATGAGTAGTGTTGCAATCTTGAGCAATCATTTTTTTTTAATTCCATGAATTGGGGAGCATTGCATGCTGACTGCCCCTAATAATAATTAATGGTGACACTCTGATTTAATCAGAGAGGAGACATCAGCAAACTGCACCATAGAACAAACTTTTGTCACTCCACTTTTCTTGGGATACACCGTTCACTTACTTACTGTTTAAGGAGTGTTTGGATTTCACTCTTAATAAACACTGTTCTGTATTCCAACCCCACTTTGCATTTAGGGTTAGAAACTAAAAGTATTATTCGATAGAAATCCCTCTAAAGAGAGGTTGTAGCTTTTTAAATAGATATTTTAATTTCAAAGGAATTCATTAAATGTCTTGAGCTAGCAGAACACTGGTAGTCAATACAGAAGGAAGGTAGATTGCTAGTGTTTTCTCTCAAATCTAATTAAGAAATTTTGCATTGTTTGGCACACAACAGAAGGGACTTTGCTTTTGATCTGCATTGCAGTGAAGTGCATAGAGGCAGTTGTCCAAAGCAAGAGCACAGCCAAAATCAACTGGCGAGCCAGAAGAGCTGCAGGCTATGTGATTAATGTGCATTCTGTTGTGCAACTTTGTTATGTACTCCACTGTCCAGCCTTTCATTCATCTGACCGTCTCTCCTTCCATGTCTGTGTCTTCACTCAGTGCTGGGAGGCGTGGAGTCACGTGGCGTGCTGAGGAAGATCAGTGACATGCTGGAGGTGATTCTGAAGAGGATGGACAGCCTGTCCAAACTCGACAACACCTCCACCACTGACGCACGGCGCCTGGATGAGCTGAGCTCAGCTATCAACAGGTACGCTGACTTTAAGTTTTACAGTTTGATTTTTCTGTCTACTGGTTTTGGTTATCACCAAAATTATTATTACATTCATTAGTACTCCGTTATAGTGGGACTCGCACCAAAATTAGATGAGAAAATCATTTATTTTCAAAATAAAAGTCACTCAGCTTTGGTGCCTTTTTTTTCTTTTTTCAACACAACACGCATATTATTCTTACATGATTCAAAAACAGTGTAGGTTGGTCTTCATCTGTAAACAACACACTGATGTTTAACATATATCTATAGTGATAGTGAAGTGATTGGGCAGTATTTAACATAATTGGTAAGGCTTCAAGTTTGTCATGGTAAATGTATGACATGTGAACAACTAACAATTCAAAATCTATTTTTGTCCACCTTAACGATCTCATTTTATTGTTAGTTGAAAATAATGCAACCGTATGTTATATGCTTCATCATTATTCCTATGAAAACACTAAATTATATGTTGTTGTAATTTAAACGTTCACTCAAACTCATCATTCAGAGTGTATTTATTGCCTCCAAATGGCTCTCAACATGACGACGGCTGAGCCGACGGCTCGCAGATAACGGTGCTAACAGTGCAAACAACGGCAACAATGCTGACAGAGCTAACAGTGTTAACCTGTCGCTTCAGTGGGGCACACTCACATGGACTTAAAGGCATATGCGGCCAGCCCGGCTATGTCAACAAAGCACAGAGAAGCTCGGATTACAACACACACAGGAATTATTTTGTGCGAGTAGCAGTTAATATCTGCGCATGTTAAATAATATAATTTGCTTGTGGGCATGTTTTATTGCGCTTGTGACATATGATATAAATCTGATGCTATAACATAACTCCTCTATATCTTTACATAGCAAATAGTTGTTTGCTGCTATATTAATGCTCTGAATATCGAATTTAGCACCTTTAAGCAAAACTGTAGTATTAAGTATTAAATGAAACCAATAATTACATACAAAATACATTATGGCTGTAATAGTGTGAGCATTGTTCTGTCCCCTTATAAATGGAAAAATATAATATAGACATAGAGATAATGCTTTTATGATACAGTATCAGGAGTGTTTAAGTCAGCTCAGGTAAACAGAGAGAGCAGCTGGTAGAGCTTTGGAAGATTACTTCTCTTTTATGGCATGAAATGAAATACGATAATGCCTCCATCATATTTAAGATGCATTCCTCATTGTCATTCATACTGCGCATCACCTCTCTATCTCTACTGTAGTCGTGTCCTCTATCCTCTCTTCTTTTTATGCCTCATCTTATTGTATTTCGCTCTGATCTTTACTCTCATTTTTTTCCCCTCTTACGGTCGCTTGTGGAAATTGCTGCCTATTACCTTAAAATCGCTGCTGCAAATAGACAAGTCTTGTATGACCTTGCTGCTACTGCTTTTATCAAACGGCTCCTCTCATTGCCCCGTTACTACCAAAACATCCAATTTGTCTTTTCTATCTAACGTTCTTTCCATTCTGACTCCATTTTCTCCACTTTCATTTTCAAACAGCCTGACTAAACTCGGTGCAGGTGGAGTGATGTGATACACGCTGACAGAAATCCCCTCACTTCTTCGAACCTTGTTAAATGATCCCGGATAAGCGCTCAGGTTCAGATCTGCGCGGAGGCACTAGAGCGGAAGGATGGAACGATTAATACGGTCTGGCGTTGGTGTTAACTGCAATCAATGTCTAGTAATGGGCTGTTTAATGTGGGGGAAGCCGTTCAACTCTTAGGGAACGACTGGGGAGAAGTGTCCTGCTAGGCGTGTCTATTGTCAGTGACTCTAAGTAGGAGGGTACATGCGTGTGTTACTGTAGCAGAAATCAATTTCTAGTTATTGCCTTGAGGGGAGTAGTTTGGGTGGAGTAAGGGGGGTCAGGGTGTAATTAGGGTCAAGCACAAGAGCTGAAATCAATGTTGTGTGACTATCATGCTTTAAATATGGTTAATGAACAGTTAGCCCTTAGAGACGAGACTTGCTGTCGGCCTGCAACTTTGATAAACTAGTAAAGTGCACTCAGTAGAGTGCAGATCTCTGCCAGGACCTGGTGTGTCAGCAACGACCACTGCTGTAATGTTTGATTGAATAAATACAAACCACAATTGCTTCCTGTCTAGACCGCAAGCGTACAGTATCAGACATGTTTTTCTGTCTCACGCAACGGATACGTTCTCATTTTAATCTATGTAGCTGTCTGCACCGGCTCTGTGCAGCTATACTGTATATACAGTATATATATACATATATATACAGTATACCGTATATGCCGATATATCGCCCCCAAAAAAACAAGCTGCGATACTAGTGGCTGCTCGGTTCAGTTTGTCATTTGCTGAGCGATAGTTCAACATACTGTACATACATACATACATACATACATACATGCAAGTGTCTTACCTAGGCATGCAAATCAACAGAGAAAAAAATCGTAATCCGTAGCAGACACCAAGAGTCCAAACTGAAGCAGTTGTTGATCACTTGCGGCCCCTACCGGCCTGTTAAGCGTAGCAAGGAGTCAGCAGTCAATGAGAAAAAAATGTTTTCAAAAACTGTGAATCACCACAACCATGGGAGGTCCTTGAGTATGCAGTCATAAATGAGCACTAAAAATATTAGGCTTATGAGTCCAGCAGTATAGGGGATAAGCCGTGGACAGACAGACATACTTACGCACTCAAGCACACATACGACCGAATACATGATTTCCTGGCGGAGATAATAACAGATAGATGTAATTCAGTGTCTCTTTAAATTAGTTGAAAATCGAATAACAAATAACAGGATTCAACTTTTACATACTTCTGAAAACATAAAACTTAAACAACATAATTAGTGATTATTATTTTTACATTATCATCCAAAACTACCAGTGCACATTATGCCGAGTTCACGTTGTGTGGGATGGAAGGTAGAGATAGGAAGGATCTCCGTGGTTACGACTTGCAGGTGTTCAAGATTTGGATTATTCACGATGTCAAATGACAGTGTTTGCATTAGCCTAACTAGTTTAATTTACATATTCAACGAATAGCTCTGCATGTTTTATGAGCAGAGTTGGTCTTGTGGGGGTGAAATAAAGCGTGCATCATCAAAACAGCATTATATTAGGGTTTAGTTGGGGTGCCTGAGTGGCACAGGGGGGAAAAAAGCACTCAGCCACCACTGCAGAGTCCCAGGCTTAATCCCCCCAGCAGCAATGCCTTCAGCTTGGCTAGACGCCCCATTACACACAACCGGCATTCAACCTATTACCCACATTTGCAGCAGAGATTGCAATGCTGATTTAGTTACTTTAAAGTTAAGGTCAATTTTCATAATATGTTAATGTTTATTTGTCTACCCCCTGTATGTATTACCCCCCTAATGGAAATAACAATGACTGGTTAATCATATAACAAGTAATAATGCAATGTGACAGGGACATTGTTTTACATTTTAACGCATTATTACATTATCTTGAGAATATTACATTTACATAAGCTGCAACATTTATTTTTTCTGACTCTTTTACGAACAAAATGAAAGCACAAAGCGACATGGATCAATGTTTTAGTTGTACAAAATTACAAACAAACAATATTTACCTGGAACCCCTACGTATATAGCTTCAGTTCAATTGTTTACATTCTGATTCACTGGAATGAGGAATTATTTCGCTGCTACTTTTAAATCAAGCTTCGAAAACAGTAATGGAAAATGTGTGACTTGTAAACAAGACTTGCATTTGACGGCTTGTCTAAAATTTATGTTTGTACAAATTGATGCAAACCATGATGGGTTATAAACATCAAACTCCCCACAGAGACCCAACATCATTCAGCAAGCCAATGAAAACTTCCTCCGAGCTCAGAGATGTGTCACATAAATTTCTTCTACGTGAAATTCACATTCCTTTGTTTAAAGGGACTGTTTGTAACTTTTTAAGCGTATAAATGTAGCGGGTCGCCACACATGCGCATTCGCATATGCGCGCTCGCGTGTGGCCGGAGCCTCGTCTCCGCTGCCTGCTTACCTTCACTCAGACAGAGCGCGCGTTCTCGCGTACTCGCTCCACCTCTACTAGACGTGAACGCGCGCTCACTCCACACTGCAGAAGGGTTAGTTTAGCTCTGAGAATATCTAGTGAATGCACAGGGGACGTTTGTGCAGAAATAAATGCTGCAGCTCCTCCAGACCAACAGAGGTTTCCCGTGTCTTGTGAAGTGACGGGGCTCCTCCACGTGTTACG
>CAKAKR010060137.1:0-13433 GCA_916700685.1 Adelosebastes latens
ATATGGAAAAGAAGCATGGCAATACTATGTTTTACTACCCTGGAAAAATGATGCTTCACAATAAAAATGGAATTCATCCTTTTCCGTTTGCATCGCTGCACCTTGTCATTTTCTTGTTAGAGTTAATTTGATTGGCTTGTTTCACCTATTCCTGCAGGATGACTCAAGTAGCTATAAGCATAATGTGACCTTATTGTTTTCGACACATCTGAAATCATCTTCTTCCCTCACTTGTTGTTGTCATTAGAATTTCATGGTGTTTTTTACTCTTTTTTGTCCTTTGCGATTGTCTTATCTTCATACAGAACATGCTGCGCACTGCTGCCCGCTGGTTATGATTAGGATCTAACCTGTGCAGACATTTTCTCATGCGTCTCAGACGTAGATAGTGTTGAGTAATAACTCTTTTATTGCCTATAACAGACAGGATTTTATTGACGTGATGCACGATGGCAAGGTATGTCCGACAACCACAGAGGATTCTGCAGGAGGGAGAATGATATTTTCTTCAGCTCAGTCAATGATGAGTTTTTATAGTCCCGCTTGTGATCAATGCTGAAATTCCCATCTGTCTGGTATAATATATTAAGAGATCCCATCTTCTCTCACCTTCAGAGGCCTCATGGTGACACACAGAAAACCTTTTTCCAAAGCTTCTTTCTTTTCATCTGTGGAAGTGTTTCTGTGTGCGAATGAGACCGGTCGAAGTTTGTATAAAAACAGAACACTTTTTTCTCTCTTAAGGGTGA
Source organism: Adelosebastes latens (assembly GCA_916700685.1). Lineage (NCBI taxonomy): Eukaryota > Metazoa > Chordata > Actinopteri > Perciformes > Sebastidae > Adelosebastes > Adelosebastes latens. Next base: position 750 of record CAKAKR010060137.1, read on the forward strand.
ATTTGAGGGCAAGGGCTCAATGGGCTCAATCAACACAGCCGCCTACACAAAGGTACCAGGGGGTATTTAAACTGTGCGGTGAGGGAAATGAACTGCTTAGCTGTATTTAATGATTTTGTCCTTGGGATATGTATTAATAGTAAAAAAAGAAAGAGGAAAATCTTAAAAGAGAATATGATTGCTTATGGCTTTCATGAGAGCTCACTTTGGGGAGAAGACTCAAAAGGACTCCGTCGGTCTTGTCTGTGAGCAAAAAGAGACAAAGTGTGCCGCTTTTAAGAGAGAAAATGGTATTAAAAAAAAAAAATGAAAGTCTTAGCAGGCACTGTGTTTTAAATGAACACGTTCATTCAAAGGAAAACCATTACAGGGTCTTCCACTGACACAAATATCACAAAATAAAAGGCAGAAAGTCACGACTCAAAAAAAATAAATTGATGACCATTTCATTTCCTGCACAGCTGAGACGTTTTCTGAGTCTTCGGTGGACGTCACGGAGGGGGTTCAAACTGCTCTGAGTGATGGGCAGGAAACTGAGCTCCATAGAAAATAAAACACAAATAATGTTTTCTTGTTCTCGCCGAGTTAAAAAATATAATCACGGAGGGGAGACGAGGTTGAACCTGCCTTTCTTCTCTGGCAGCTTTATTGTTTTTTAGCAACAAACAACTCAATTTTTTGGACAGCGTGAGTTTCATTTGGAGGTGAAGTTGACATTTGGATTCCTACGGTTTGATTGAATACCGAGCGCCCGTTGGGACGGCTGCCGTACTCTTTAATGACAAACTGAACAAAGGACGGAGGTTTCAGTGATCAATTTTGCAGCCGACAGATTTTATTAAACCACGTCAGTTGCTCATGAGTGTTTCAGGATGTGTGCTGAATAACAAATCCAGTCTGATAGAGCGGACCTGAGTTTTAGATGGATTGTCACCAGTTTTATCTTTCCATCGTGCATCTGTGCCTGTTTAAGCATCTTAATCTCCTCCAGTTCATTTCTTTTGACTTTTATAATGTTTAAAGTTGGGTATTATTGAGGTTTTCCAATGACAGCTAAAGTAATGTTGACATTAAATAAATAAAAAAACAAATAATACATTTTAGGGCTGCCCCCTCTTTGTTGATTAGTCGACTATTTGGTCACTTTGGTCTCAGTCCACCAAGAGTTCTTCAGTCAATTAGTCATTTATTAATGTTTTTTCATGCTGAATGAGTTATTTCCAAGAAACTTATGAGTACATCTCTGGTAAACACAAGATTTATAATGGTGTTTTTGTGTGATTCTTTGTGGAGAAACTCAGTTTTACAGACCTGTCGATTTTACAGACCTGTCGACTAAGAATTTCTTTGGTTGAGGACAGCCCATTCATATATTTATTTCATTGGATATATGGTTTCCTTGCAAGCACACACAGAAAAAAATGCTGCCATAAACTTTATTAAATTGATTCTCTGTGTGTATTGCAATGTCCTTCATCAGCCTTACTTAATGCAGCATTGTGAGTCCCTGTCCGCTTTCCATTCAATGACGTAACATCAAGAGGTTTGTCTGAGGTCATGTCATAAAGGAGAATTTATATAGATTTATAGCGTCATTCATTAAAAGGTTTAATTAACTAGATATTTTTTTTCAATGTTTGAAAAAGTTCTATACATTTAAGCCAAATCTCAGATGATGAATTTTACTGAATGTGTTTCAAGTATAGACTATAAATAAGAAGTGGACGTAGTCACCGTGATGTCACCCATTTTGAAGCTTCGAGTTCGGCATTTTGGTCGTCACCATCTTGGTTATCTTCAACCAGAAGTGACATGGGTGGAGCTAAGTACAACCGAACCAAAAATTTTAATATTAACTTTCATGAACTGAAAACACACTGTTAAAGGGTTAAAGTTGTAAGACGAAAAAACGGACAGCTCCCAGACCGGACAACGCCGTGGCAGCGACCTGTCAATGACAAGGTAGTCACGCCCTAAAGCATACCCTGCTTTATGGTCTATTTGACTCTAAATGGGACCATAATTTACTAAATGAACATCATGCTGTATTGAAGAAGACTTGAAACTAGCGATAGAGACCATAAACTTGTGTTTACAATATAAATCAAGTGAGACGTAGGGTCATTTTCTCATAGACTTCTATACAATCAGACTTTTTTTTGCAACCAGAGGAGTCGCCCCCTGCTGGCTATTAGACAGAATGCAAGTTTAAGGCCCTTCAGCATTGGCTTCACTTCTCAGACCTGGAGGTTGCCCGCTGGTTTCAAGAGCACATTTGAGAATAATACAATCAATTGTGTGTGTGTTTGTATGTTTTTCTTATTATTTATTGCAACAAATTTATTTTAAATTTATGTATTCAACAAAACAAACAAGAGAAAAAGCAAAGAAACATGTCATGTACATGTGTGGCTCTTAAGTTGAATACAGTAACTTTTTAATAGCCCCACTGGGAATAATCTGAAGTTATTGAATTTAATTTAATTGAAATAAATATCCATGCATTATTCCAAGTAATTCATTTCTCTTCCTTTTAATCCTGATTATTTTAACTGATCCTTTCTGCTTCTTAATGTTGTACACTAAAAATAAGGCATGTAAAACAGGCGAACAATAATTAATTGTAGAAACATTTTGAAGTTAATACACAGTTGCCGTAATGAGATGTTCTTGAAGGATGATGCTGGAGTTATTCTATATTTTTCTCACTGTCAAAAAATCCCATTAAAGACCAAAACCAACAATGTGTTAGTCCGTCTCTCAAGACATTACAGTCTGTGGCACTCGGCCCCAAGCTCTTTCAGTCCTACTGACGATGTAAATCTTTAAGAGCGGGTCACATATATGTTTAGTTTCATTTTTCAAAAGCAGGCTCAGTAATTTCCTAAAACAGCTGGGCACTGTGGTCTTTAGCAAACGTTACTCAAACAGGAGTGAATAGTGTATTTATCTGGGACTATTTTCAGCTGCGGATTAATACACAATTGGTGCTCTAGTAGGCAGTAGGACAGTGTAAGTGGGGTTGAATCTAGATAACAGCGCGTGTGTTCATGGTAATGAGGGAACATGTCACCCAGAGCAATTATGTGGCTCATTGATAATAGTTTTTGGATCTATATGGCCCAGAGGAATAAGCTATAGATATATAATTTCCTAATAAACGACCCCTAACAGAAAACGGCTACTGTAACATGACACTTTGTAATATAATGTATGGATATATCTTGCAAGCTTGCTCCAGTTTTCCAGAACTTATTGTCCCATTAATGACAGAGCTAATGAGCTTACTAGCTTCCTCGGAGAGCTTTTCCACCCATTTCGATATCTTTTTACCGAATGAAGTGATGTACAATCCTGAGAACAAAAAAACACAGAGAATAAACGGCTCGGTACGGACTGAGAAAAAAGAAAGAAGCTCGGAGAGCTATTGTGACTGTCCAGTCCAGTCTGCATCTACAGTAATTAACCAACTCACCGCTTCGACAACTAAATCGACCGTGCCTCTTTCCGGGCTGCAGAATTCAGAAATAATACAACAACAACACACTGAATCAGCACTAACATACAGTAGAGAAATTACAAATTTACAAAGCTACACATCAGATGGGATCAAGTATAATATTTACACTCATTGACCCAACTGTGCTGCTTCACAGTTTGCTGACAACAGCAGCACAGACAATCTCAAATGATCCACAAGCTTTAAAGTGAAGTGACTAAATGAAAAAAAAAAAAAAAAACAGTGCACAGCTTCAGAAGGGAAACAGGTCTCCTGTCCCTAATCGCCGCCAATAGCTTTTCACACAAAGTAAGTGCTCTGTTTTGACTCTTACACAGCAACTCGCTCACTTTACCACATTAGAGCTCCATTTACACCCGCTGCTGCTCCTTACCGGCTTCCAGCCTCCTCAAACCACCGTGACACGATGCAGCCATTAGAGATGTGAGAGAACAGGGTGATAAAATATGTCTGACATTTCAGAAACTGTTCATTTTGCTGTATTTTACTCACCAGTTTACATAATGTTCCCACCATGAAATGGAGGGAGAGATCTGGTGCACTTTGTTTTATTACACCTGCATGTGGTCCTGTGTTATATAAAACTACTCTATGAGGCCATATATAAGTACAGAAAACACCCGTCTTATTGGCTGCAGCAGAGAAATTTATGTATATACATTCATTACAGCATTAGTTATTCTACTTGTGCAGTCCTTCAGTTGACGTCTTTTTAATGTAAAAAAAATTATAATGATTTGTGGGAACTTAAATTCAGTTTACTAAATGTCATCACTTGGCCTTTGTAAGCGGCACAAGACACAAATTGAATCCCCTTCAGGTTTGTCTAGATTCTAAATAGACTAAATGAAACAGTAGATTATAAATAGATAAATTCATTCAGATTCTGATCAATTTGAAAAACAGACTGAATAGAAAACCACATTAAAGGATGATATGCCCTGTCCATCCGTAGACCGAACCACTGGCGTATTCTTATTTATAAGGATGTTCTTGGTCTGCTTTCATCTTACCTATGGATCTACATCCTTCAAAAAAGTACGGGGAGTTACTGTCTTCGCTCCCAGGACTTAATCATATTAACTGTCCCCAATATCCGTACTGAACTGGAAAAAGGGGCACTTAAGTATGCTGCTACCTCTTCTTGCAATTAAGTTACAAAATTACCTGAATCTTGGAGAGCTGGTCTCACTGAATGTCTTTAAAGTGTTTCTAAAAGACTTGGAAGCAAGCACATCTGGCTGTAGATGTTTTGAATGCTGATTCATTTTGACGAGTTTTTTGATACCTTATGATTCTGTAATTTGCTCTTTGTCTTCGTTTTAAATTGTAATGTTTGCTTTATGCCTGCAACCGTGTGCTTACTCCTGGTTAAATAAAGGTTAATGAAATAAAAATCCACTAACGGTTTGCAATTCTGAATAGATTTGTTGTCATATTTGATGGATTGGGAAATGCTTTAATCTAAAACAACTTTAAAGAAATCAGGTTGCCGTGTTTTTTGGGGAGTTTTCTACTGAAATACCAATAATATTTAAAGGTTGTAGGTGTAAATGGACCACATTCCCCAAACTTTTCGTGCTTTGCTCATTTTGGATTGAAACGACTACCAGACGCCAGTAAAACGTCCGCCTTGACAGTGTATTTCAAATGTAATACAACATTTTTGGTTATATTATCATATTCTAATTAAATGACCTGTGTTGAACAATAAAATATTATAAATAATAATAAGCGTTTTCAGTCCAAAATGGCGGCTGTTGTCAAAAAACAGCAGAGTTTCGTCTCTTTGCTTCTACACTCTTTGGCAGAATGGGCCAGAATAACATACTTGAGGCATTGTGACAGTATAATAGGTTTACAGGTTACTAATGTGTGTAAAGATGTGTTTTTAATACTGAATCTTATGAGTCAAGTATATGAAAATATTCCTTTTTTATATCTTCACCTGTAATTATTATTTTAATTTGCATGTTTTTCTCAAGTTTTATTGTTTTTAACACTTTTATCCACACAGCTTACAGTATAACACCTTTCTTCAATCAAAAGTGATGTTGGCACATTTATATTTAGACTAAATATATCTAAAGTGTTAAATAAAACGATGAGTGGTAACAAACAATACATGAAGAAAGCAGCCTGGAAATAGAATCAAATGCAGGGAAAGTGAGAGTCTAAGTGTTGAGGCAGCAGCTCACGTGCTTCTTATTTTACATAAAATTGTTTCCTGTTATTCAACTGGAGTTTCCAAACTGTCTTACGTTTTTTTTTTTGTTGTTATCACAGTGGGTAGATTTCATGTAATCTGCTTCTGTTGCCCAGACACCAGCCCCTCCGCCACCACAGACCGTTCTAATACAGCGTTGTCTCTAATTGTTGTTGAGGCTCTTTGTTTTTTTGATTATGCATTTGAGGCACAGAGATTAAAAAGCCTCATTAATTCACAAACAATAACAACAAAACAAAAAGACTTCCATCTCATGTTGCAGTTCGAAAACAAATCAAACCACAGCCAACTGATACTTCATCAAGCATTTCTTTTTTTTTATCAGAATTTGTGTCGGGAAGCGTGCAAACATGCTGCCGTTGCTGATAAAGTTTGCAACGGGCGGGTGGGGGAGAACTTCAGAGTGACAATCTAGAGAAGGATGTGTTTTCCCCTGAAGGTAAAGGAAACAGTGATTATGTCTGTGCACGGATGTTGTTTCCTAATTTAGCAGCGAAAAGAGGTAGAGAGGAAATAGAGCTTTATCCCGTCTGAATCTTTCCACCTGTTTGGGAGCTCAAAACTTTACTCAAATCCAGACCAGTCAGCGGTTTTAACAGCTTCACACTGTCATTTTTTAAGACTTTATCAGAGGACACTTTTAGGTCTCTGCAAGGCCAGCAGCCTTTTAATCCCTGCCAGATGAAAGCTATACTCCCAGTGGCTCTTTTAGAGGTTTGAAGCCACTCTTTAGAGTTTTAATTTACAGATTCTGCACTCCAGTTTGTTCCCATTTCAGTTCTAGAAAAAAACATTTTGCCATACACACAAAATATCAGCATGAAAAGTAATTAGAAGAAACATAATTACAGCAATTTTCAGAATTGTACGGCAAAATGTGTGTCACCACTACAGGCCAGAACAAATGATAAGGCTGGTGTTATTCTATATTATTCTCATTGCCAACAATATAATGAAATAACCGAGACAAATAATGCAAAGGCTGTCTCTCTTTCGAAAAAGCTCACATGCACTGTAGTTTTTTAGAAACATTAGTCAAACAGGAGCAAATTGTGCACTTGTTGGGGACTATTTTCAGCTGAGGACTAATACACATCTGGTGCTCTAGTGAGTCTTTACAGCAGCAAGACGTGATGTGTTTTATACGGGAGTGGCTCAAAATAAACTACAGTGCCCATGTGCAACAGTGACTACGTTTACACACACAATATGACAATATTGTGAATTTGATACGGGTCGTGTCAACAGCATATTCTGTTTGGATATTCTGAATTAGGCCTTATTCCAAATGGAGCATTTTCTGATTATGACATGTGGGATATGCTGATATTATTCAGGATTTAGGCGCATTCTTTGGACATGTATACAGCACATTTGGAATTTGCGTCTCAATTTTGTCCATCCTTCTTCATCTTCTTGCCTCTGCACTGGGAAGAGGCAGAGCGATGTGTTCAGGAGGACGGGAGGAAAAAGAAATGCAGTGCAGTGCAAGCAGTATGCCACGGGATAAATGATGAGCCCTGCTGATCCCAGTCAGTGATCGGAGGCTTCAGGTCAGTGTCAGCCTGCTGCACGAGCAAATCAATGATCCTTTCAGACGCCAACTCAAGTAATGAAGCTTCAGGTGGATATTTCACTGCTAAATCCTGTCCAAGTTCACCACTTTGAGAAAAGACCGTCTGTTTTATAATTGACAGCATCAAAAGCTGCATGAGCCTTGGTGAGATGAAATTTAGGAAAGCTTTTTGTCATCGACACTTTCTTTCTTGATATCATCCCATCTCTTCCTCACTTTGATACAGCGAGTGATGTCCAAACATCTTATGTAAACCATAATCACTGTGTATAAAGCAGTTTTATTGATGTAAGATATTTTGTATTTTGTGTGTATATTTTTTGTTTTTGTGTGTAGAGTTTCAAAACTGTAATTTGATATGTAATAATATAACACTCACACTGGCCATTTTTCTGCAGCACAAATACTTTTGATACTAAAGTACATTTTGCACTTCTGTACTTTTACTTAAGTGGGATTTTGAATGCAGGACTTTTACTTGTAATGGAGTACTTTCACATTACATTGACACATAAAGCATAAATAATCAGAGAGTAAAACCTCATCTCAAGTCTCCAAAACTCTAAAATCATTTTCTGCTTTGCACCAAATTTGCAATTCAACATGACATCACACTGCACACGGTTCTATACATGACACTACAAGACACAGGACTCTGACATAAAGTCACTTGTTTGTCATTTCAAAACACTGCCATTCAAAATGACCAATTGGCCAAAACACACACCACCTGGCCGAACACCTAATTGCTTGATTGTCGACTCATCAGGATGTAAATACTATAAAAAAGACCACAGGTGAGTACCTACAACAGCAATGCAAGCCAATATTGCAGCGAGAGGCCTGTTTTCAAAAACACATATTACAGTGTTGAAAAAAAAATTGTAATTCAAGTTTTCTTTTCTGTCTCTGCAAATGTTTTTGCCGTGTTTATGTATTTTATTCTGTTTAGAATATGTTCTATTCAGATTTTCAATGCAAAATACAACCTTTGGATGGATGTTACAATGTGGAGCAGTGTGTGTTAAGATATATTCATGTACTTTACTCTAACAATATCTCTGAAAAAAGTCAAACTCAGACTATATGATTAGAAAAATAGAAAAGTTAAGTGTTTTTTATTGATCCCAGCAGTGTGTAATTGGTCAAACAGAATCAGATCCTATGAACCATGTGTGCCATACGGTGACAAAATTGTTTTTTTATAAATCATTGTTTTAAATTAAGTGTTTCATTTTGCAAAAGATCTTAGATGTTCTGTTACTTGTGTGTGTGGTTTGAGCCCTGTTTTCAAAGTTGTGCTTAAGCAATCATAAAAAAACGGTAATGTATTGGTACTTTTACTTCAGTAAAGGATCTGAATCACACCACTGTAAGAAGTTCATTTCATGAGGGATGGCTGACTCTATGCTCATTAAGTCCACCATGCAATAATAACTACATGTGTTAATTCACTCCAAACTCATTATGAATACAAATCATCTGATGGATAACCTGAGGATAATGATGATAACGGCAGAGGAATTAGCCCAAAGCAGCGGCTGATGATGAAATTATTATGGAGGAACATATCTGCGGTGTATGGCGGAGCACTGTATCATCATTAATGCAATATGTTTAACAGATTTGTATTACAAGTAGGTTCAAATGTATGCGAACTGTGGAGGGATGGTGGAATGAGTCAATGTCAACATATGTTTATTAATAAGCCAACTGTTGCATTTATGTATAAAAGTCAAACCCGTAAATAAAACAGAAAAGGAAACCTTAACCTCTAAATCATTACGTTTAGAAGTAGACAAACAACTTTATCTTCAAGCACTGCTCCAAAGCTGTGATGGTAAAAAAAAAAAAAAAACTGAGATAAATGAAGAGAAGAGAGAGAGTAAGAGGCTTTTATGCACAGAGGTCTTTTAAAAGAAAAGGTGATGCTGTAGCTCTTGATGAGCGCGGATTTGCACCTCAAACATGTTTCAAGGCTTTGGCACAACATCTGGTGCTGTGAAGTTGATCCGCAGCTCTGTGGAAGAGCTGGAGAAAATGGAAGCAGCCAGGCACTTATGAAAGCAGGGTGAAAACACAAAGCAGAAATGCATTACACAAGAGTCTCCCGAGAGCAAACCCTTGTCACTGTCCAAGGTGCTGCAATTACTTTGAGAGCTTCAGCTCGAGAGGGGAGCAGCTCAGTACAGAACGTACTCTGGTACAAAGTCACATGTGCTCGTGGATTTTGTGAAACAGTCTTTTATCGGCGGATGTGGGGAGTAAGTCGCGGCTCGGTCGCCAGGGAAAAATGTTGGCATTGTACGTTTCTGCAAACCACGGATACGTTGGTATGCCCCCCCCCCTAAGGCCTAAAGCCCTGAACCCTCAGGGACTTCACCTGGTGTCACCTGGTAAATGGTTGAGTGTGAGAGGCTGCAAGGGCTTAAAATGGTATAGATACGAATCAGAAAGCACTTTGCGCCGACATATCATGTTATCTTGACAACGCCAAAACATTTTAGCATTCAGTCAGAGCAAATGATGTGGTACAATGAGCGAGATGCAGAGCAAGTGACGTAGTATATCAAGTGACCGTTATTGAAAGTTAAGTGGTATGAAACAAAACAAAAAACGCAACAAAACTACTTGGTAGATTTAGTAAAGAAACCATCATAGGCTACGTTCCAAATCACATACCTTTTCTTTTTACTTTTAGTAAATACTGTAGCTGTCCTTACAAAGAACATACTGTTGCATGCAGTATGCATGCAGTTGGGACATACTACTAAATCACAACATTGCGCTGTGAACTTTGACCCTCTTGCTCATATTAACTCATACTGTATATCTGCTGTGCAGAGGATTGATGGTCAGAATAGCAAGAAAAGCATGCTGGCTTCCATACTGTAAAATGCAACCGGATGTAGTAGGACATCCTGGTATTTTTGGCATACTGCATTTGACATTCTATGTATTGGGACATACTTAAATAGTATGGTAGTATGGGTATTGGGGAATGCACAGATCGTTTGTCTTAAAATGGCTACGTTTGTTATGTTATTAAGCTACAGGTGTAAATTTAAATAAGTGAACGTTGACTTTGAGTTTCACGTGGGACACTAAACAGCGGTCTCCTGGGTGAAAGTCCTGTTTGATAGGCCCATCCACCACCCCGACCTCCTCCGTCTCTGTACACAGACTGCCTCAGACTATCATTAAAAGTATTTGTTATACTACAAAAACATGCAATTAGCGACAAAATACGTTTCCCTTGAAGTGTAATTCACAACGCAGTTTTAAACATAACTTTTAGGAGACAGGGCTGCAAATTTGATACCCAAACGTGACCCAAATGCTAATTTTAGTCAGTCAGAGCTGTTGCACCAGGACAATCACAGGTTAGAAGGTTAGGATGTGACAAAGAAAAGGGGGGAGAGCAGTTTCTTAATAATTTACATTTGAAAATAACCAAATCTGAACCTGACCAGAGCCTGAAGCTACGTATATGCAGAGAAAAGTATGAGAAAAATGGTCATAGCTAACGTTTACTACTGTATTCAACATTTCAATGACATATTCTTTAGAGTAAAGAAAAGGCATTGCATTGCAGAGTGTATAAGAGGCGTGAGAAAAGATTGGGTCATGTTTCTTCCAGATTTAAAGATCAGTTTCAGCACTCCCAGAGACAAGAAAGGACTAATCTGATTTAGCACATAATGTATTCCTAAAGTATTCATTCCCTCTGGGCTGCCTAGTAGGTGGGCTCCAGAGTGCTAATTGTCCTTATCAAACATTGAAAAGTTATTTGCTCTAATCATGTAACTCTTAATGGCATAATTTCACTGGAATTAGCATATGCAAAACGAATGTCAAGATTGGCTTGTACATACTTCTGTGTGTGTGTCCATAAAAGCACATTTTAAATGTGGATAATTTATGCACATATTTCCAGAGTTCATTATAAATTAATTAAATATCTGTTAGATGAACTCTCTTCATTAACGACTGCCCGTCATGTTACAAATGGGTTCATTTGAATTGATTTAAACTAGATGTTTCCATTTTTGTCATTTAATTGAGCTGTGAATGTTTAGGCCACCACTTGGAGTGGCTAAAGCTGGATGCATTTACCATTTATCTATAACTTTTAGCAATCTATTTCAACTGTTTATCATTGCTTTAAGCTATGTATTTTAACCATTTATCAGTTTGTAACATTTTGAACTGCTATCCCTTACTTTCAGCTAGTTCTGTGTGAAAATAGACAATATGTTGATATAAATGGATTGCATGGAATCTTTTTTTCATTATCGTTATTCTTAAGTCTTTACTCGCACAAAATGCAGTAGCCTATATCACAGATCACATGGTTGAAATTATCTGTATTATATTTGCCGGTTTTACACTCAACAGGTGGATTTGTGTGCACATGAAGCCTCGAGAAATTAACCCTTTTTCGAACCAATTTGCTGCAAAGCTTCAATGCTTCATGCAGCTTCATCTCGCCATCGCAACGGGCAAACAAAACTCCATACACCAACCAAAACTAACCGACAAAGGAACTGGGCTGGTATACACTGACTAATGGAGAAGTGAGAACAGGTGAGCAGGAGGTGAGGTGACTGCAGGGCTAACGAGGGACAGGTGACACTAATCAGGGCGGGGCAGACAATCAAAACTGGCGGGAAAACACACAAAGACGGGAAGTGAAGTAATCTGAGATGACAGGAGAGGTGGGTCACAAAATAAAACAGGAAACATGAATGAATGACATGAAACAAAGAAATAACATAACCCAGGAGCTGGGCGGCTAATGACAATTTCACCCATTCAACCAATACTTTTAGCTTTCATGCATCTATATCAACCATTTATCCCTTACTTTTAGCTAACAATTTCAACTACTTAAGCTAACATTTCCAACCATTTATTCCTTACTTTTAGCTAACTGTTTCAAACATCTATTTTAGCCATTTATCTGTAACTTAGCTAACTATTTCAACTGTTTTAGCCTTTTGTTTTCAACCTTTTAGCTTTGTCTTTAAAACATTAGCAATCATTTTTAACTTTTTTTAAACCATTTAGGCTATGTTTAGCTTTTCATTTCAACCATAACTTTTAGCTAACTATTAATTATTATTGAAATGTCTTATGTTGTTTTAAAATTTTTGCTGTTTTGTTTTAAGTCTGTTGTTTGTGCTTTTATGTGAAACTTTTCGCGCTACCATCTTGGCCAGGTCTCCCTCAGAAAAGAGATTTTAAATCTTACTGGGAATATCCTGGTAAAATATTGACTTCTCTGCTTGCTTGTTCATTTATTTATTTTTTTGCTGTCTCAATTGCGACACAGTGCTCAGGTGTTACAGATGACTCAAA
>CAKAKR010060137.1:13453-30103 GCA_916700685.1 Adelosebastes latens
CAAAACTAACCGACAAAGGAACTGGGCTGGTATACACTGACTAATGGAGAAGTGAGAACAGGTGAGCAGGAGGTGAGGTGACTGCTGGGCTAACAAGGGACAGGTGACACTAATCAGGGCGGGGCAGACAATCAAAACTGACAGGAAGTGAAGTGATCTGAAATGAGAGGAGAGGTGGGTAACATAATAAAACAGGAAACATGAATGAATGACATGAAACAAAGAAACAACATAACCCAGGAGCAGGGCAGTATATGACAATGTCACCCATTCAACCAATACTTTTAGCTTTCATGCATCTATTTCAACCATTTATCGCTTACTTTTAGCCAACTGTTTCAAACATCTATTTTAGCCATTTATCTATTACTTAGTTAACAATTTCAACTGTTTAAGCCTTTTGTTTTCAACCTTCCAGCTTTGTCTTTAAAACATTAGCAATCATTTTTAACTTTTTTTAAACCATTTAGGCTATGTTTAGCTTTTCATTTCAACCATTTATCCATAACTTTTAGCTAACTGTTAATTATTATCGAAATGTCTTATGTTGTTTTTAAATTGTCGCTGTTTTTTTTTAAGTCTGTTGTTTGTGCTTTTATGTGAAACTTTTCGCGCTGCCGTCTTGGCCAGGTCTCCCTCAGAAAAGAGATTTTAAATCTTACTGGGAATATCCTGGTAAAATATTAACTCCTCTGCTTGCTTGTTCATTTATTTATGTTTTTGCCTTCTCAATTGCGACACAAAGTGCTCAGGTGTTACAGATGACTCAAAATGTGTATTTTCTGGCTGTGGAAGACCCTGAAATGCCAATGTTCTTGTACGAAAACAATCATGAACAGCAAATAGCATCTTGCACTCTTTACATGAACTACAATTTGCACTGAAAAGGTACAAAAATGAGGACGAAATCGTAGAGTTTGGGTGAGATCCTGGATGGCAACGTGGACTGTATATCCTGCAGAAGGAATTGGTTGTGAGTGGAAATACTCCCAAATCCTATTCATAATCAGCTTGTGTTTGTGCCTTTAAGCATAAAAAAACAGGGTAAAAGTCGGGTTCATTTGGAGTAGGCTATGTTGATTTATGCTCATCTACCTGCCTCCATAAACCACAGCTGTTATGGTACCCGCAAAATAATGCTGCTCATTGTGAAAGCACAGTAACTTTTTTTTCTCCCCCAACAACAACGACAATAGTAGCTGAGGATATTCTGCTTTACAGCAAAATTGAGTCCTTTTGAAGAAAAAGAAGAAAGAAATCTTTAGTTTTGGAGCTATCTTAATCTGTAAGCCTGGGGGGAAAAAGGAACAAAAAAGGGTTATAGTGCTGACGAAGCATTTTCTTTTTTTCCCAGATAGGTGAGTAATGTTCCAATAATGCAGCAGATGTGATTAGCGAGACCTTTGTAGAGTCTCTGCGATGCCATCAGTCCTGCTAAAGCCGGGACAAAGAACCGATACTGTACTCACATGGGACACACAACAAACGCTGTAAGGTTTTATAAGGTAGGAGAGGGTGTGTATATATGTGTGTGTGTGCGTGTGTATGCATTGAAGTGAGAGTGGGCGTGTGTTTGTTGTAAACATGTTTATGGAGAGAGGTGTTATACCTTGCTGTCCAATAACATCTAACCCTGTGATTTCCATAGAGTCTGATGACTTTCTTGGGGTTTGTGCTTCTTTTCTTCACAATTTTTTGCTTTTTAAAAGGTGTCTGAGGCTGTGTGACCTTCAGTATGTCAAAAAAAAAAAACACATGGCGTACAAAGTCTGCCTTTTAGTGAGTTTATAGGTAAAAAGTGCACATTTTCAGATAAAACAATTAATTCCTTGCAATTTCAGTGCATTTTTCAGTAGTTAAATAATTTGTCTGTTTATCTTTATCTACAGATTCTGATCTCATGGGAAGGCGTATAAATAGCAAGACAGTTTAAGGAGAGAGGCAAACACGCCATGATCACTCCCACTTATAGGAGACAGGAAGTGTATACCATTTCAAACCTTTGGCAGAGCTTGAAATACGCCATCTTTGTTCACGTGGATGCGTTTACATTGCAGTCAGTACAGACTATATAGCGTGAAATGTCACAGCAAAAGCAAGAATGGCGTTCTGATTGCACATGAAATGACTTGAGACCAGGCTACAATGAACTGTGATCTGGCATTTCCAAACATTACTGTGATCGGCCCTCATGGATGCAGCATAACGACTGAAACCTTTTTAAGGCCTTCACTGCCACAACACGGGTCCAATAGGAGAGATGATGTATGTTGTTAACTGGCCTGAACAACTGCTTGTATCATTCATAAAGGGGGATGGCGTGTTTACTGTTGCATCGTTTCTATCTTTATGGCCTGTGATGAGTTTACAGTCTCGTCTATGAACCTAATTATGAGGCTGAATTGTCGCTGCCTTGTGTGGAGAGGAGCTCTCTTCTAGAAATTTTCACACATCTTAACAGTTTTCCAGTTGTTGTCATGCAGTCTTCATGGAGACGCTGGAAAAATTTTAATACCTTGGTGTCATATTGAAAAATAACAATATGATAATTTCGGGCGAGCTACAGTCTGTGCATCGCAAATGGCCTTGGTCTTGATTTGCATCCTTTCTTCCATCACGGATGAAATCCTTCCTTTTCAACCTTTGAATTAAAGTACTCTCTGCAATGCCTCCTCTCAGCAGGTTCAGATCATCCGACTCAGACATAGTGGTGGAGCAGTCTGCCAATCGGCCTCTCTATAATCATCATTCTGCCAGTGAGAACACTTCAGGAAATAAGTTTATTAGTCTAATAAACAGCATTTATTGGACAAAAACACAAGACGAGAAGTTTAGGGATCTCCAAAGTTATTACAGTTCATCCGGAGGGGAACATGAATGTGCGTACCAAATTTTATGGCAATCCGCCCAATGGAGAGCTGCAGGAATGACGTGTTATTGGAGGCGAACCAGGAAGAATCACCCTGGTTCCCTCGACAAAAAGGCAATGGGATTTTTCCATTGGGTTTTGGATTATTGCAGAAAATAATCTCTGTGGCAAACACACATTTATGATACTAACATGTTTTGTTCAGCAAGATCATCGTCACAAATAAACACCACTTTTATGATTTTTGAAGTGTGAATGTAATCGCCAGAAGTAAAAAGCTAACGTTAGGCTATAAACGGACTACACCACGGTCGCATGAGCGCGAGTATACACAACGAGGCTGTAAAAGGTGGACGTGAAGACATATAAAAGCTTCAATCTTGTAGTGTGTGACCCTCTATCGCCGGTCAGTCATGTAGAGTGAAAAAACGATTACAAGACAGCAAGTTGTGTAGTGTGAACACTACTGTGATCTGACAACTTTGAAAGTCGTGTAGTGCGAACTAGCTATAACAAACGGTCCCACATTGTCATTCCTAGAGCCACGTCGCTAAAAAGAAACCAGAAGTGGTTCTTCAGTTGAGAAAGCATTATGAAAAACCGTATGTTGTAGTGAACCTGAAGCTGTTCCCTCAGTTGCACTATTCATACACAAAATATTTATAAATGTCATATAATGGTGAAGAAAAAGTTTAAAATGACAATTATTTCTCTAATAAAATATTTTTTTCCACAATAATAGACCTAGATTGATATTTAAAACCACTGATTGAGCAGTGCACTCAGCTATGATTAGTGTTTCTCATCTAGTGTTATATTCTTAATGACTATTTCGTCACCTTTCTTATGGACATCTGGAGTCAGTTTTTTTTAGCCGTGTCTTTGCAAGAACGTTTACATTACACCTTCAGGTATGACTGTCGGCTGTCTTGACGTCATCTAATTTCTGCTAGAAGTAAACCGTTCGCTCTTCATAATTAACAGCTCTCTGTCTAACTACTGGCTGCATGTCAGGTTGCTTTGAAAAAGCAAGTGTTCAGCCTCTTTTGAAGAAAAGCAGGCCTTGATCTATCTTTCCTCACATAATTACCCCTATTTCAATGTAACCTCTCATTTCTACAATTCCTGGAAAATTATTTCAAAGCAGGTACTTTCTTTAAAAGGAAGCCAACAATAGAAGTTTTACTGGTAATGTGACTGATGAATGCAAATGCTGCGAGTGCTGTATTCAATTGTTGCTTGATTAAAGTGCAGCTTGTGTTACAAACGACAGAATCCTCATTCTGAAAAAAATCTGCTTTCCTCGTACCTGAAAATGAGAAATATTCACACTCAACAACTCTCGGAGCTGATTTAGTTTTACCTGCTCTCTTAACACACCTGCTCTCTGTGCATTCACAGCTTTGCATGCACTTATTGTTTATTACTGTTTAGTGCTAACAGAACAAGATGCAAGATATACACTTATGAAAACTTAAACAGTGATTTTGGAAAGCTGCAATATAATATTTGCCTCTTTACAGTGTCACCAAGATACGTATCGCAATTTAGTTTACATGCAACTGTCAGGATTATACTATCAATGTAACTGTTGAGTTAAACTGTTTGTTCCATTAACATTCCCAGGATGAATTTCCTTTATTAGGGTTCAAGCCCTGAAGGGGCAGAACCCTTCTAAGTTTTTTCTGATTTATTATATATACACATAGGGGGCGCCACGAATACCAAAAACTTGTACCTCAACATCCGGTGGACAGAATTTCATCAAATTTGGTGCACATGCTCTGGCGGCAAGTATTAACCAAGATCTGAAGTGTCATATTGATCGGTACATGTGGGCGTGGTCTATGTAGCATTATATGCTAAATTATGCCTATGCTCAATTTTCTATGAGCTGAAACGAGCTACAGACATGAAACTTGGTCCCATAACTGTACGGTATGGGTTGTAATGGTCCTTTAAAGGAAATTCAGCAGGTAAAAAGGACTGAGTGGGTTATAATCTGTCAGATATAATCCTCATGAATGAAATCAAACCATTCTGAGTCAGAAGAAAACTTTCAGTCACAAGGTAGGAGCAGATATCAGTTTTTGGCAGGTGAAAACTGTATTTTATGGGTTTTAATGGTCCTTTTAAAGGAATTTCAGCAGGTAAAAAGGACTGAGTCGGCTAATACTGTCAGATATAATCCTCATAATTGAAATCAAACCATTCTGACACATATAAAAACTTTCAGTCACAAGTTAGGAGCTGCAATAAGTTTTTGGCAGGTGAAAACTATGGGTTGTAATGGTCCTTTAAAGGAATTTCAGAAAGTAAAAAGGACTGAGTGGGCTATAATCTGTCAGATATAATCCTCATAATTGAAATCAAACCATTCTGAGACCTAAAAAACCTTCCAGTCACAAGGTAGGAGCTGCAATCAGTTTTTGGCAGGTGAAAACTGTATTTTATGGGTTATAATGGTCCTTTAAAGTATTTCAGAAGGTAAAAAGGACTGAGTGGGCTATAATCTGTCAGATTTAATCCTCATGAATGAAATCAAACCATTCTGAGTCAGAAAAATACTTTCAGTCACAAGGTAGGAGCTGTAATCACTTTTTGGCAGATGAAAACTGTATTTTATGGGTTGTAATGGTCCTTTAAAGGAATTTCAGCCCGAAAAAGGACTGGGCTATAATCTGTCAGATATAATCCTCATGAATGAAATCAAACCATTCTGAGACCTAAAAAACCTTCCAGGCACAAGGTAGGAGCTGCAATCAGTTTTTGGCAGGTGAAAACTGTATTTTATGGGTTGTAAAGGTCCTTTAAAGAAATGTCAATAGGTAAAAAGGACTGAGTGGGCTATAATCTGTCAGATATAATCCTCATGAATAAAATAAAACCATTCTGAGACCTAAAAAACCTTCCAGTCACAACGTAGGAGCTGCAATCAGTTTTTGACAGGTGAAAACTACAATTCTTGGAAAATGATTTAAAAGCAGGTACTTTCTTTAAAAGGAAGCCAACAATAGAAGTTTTACTGGTAATGTGACTGATGAATGCAAATGCTGCGAGTGCTGTATTCAATTGTTGCTTGATTAAAGTGCAGCTTGTGTTACAAACGACAGAATCCTCATTCTGTTGTCATCCCTGCTTAAAAATCAGCTTTCCTCTTACCTGAAAATGAGCAAAATTCACACTTAACAACTCTCGGAGCTGATTGAGTCTTGGTCTTTTTACTGTTTAGTGCTTACAGAACAAGATGCAAGATATACACTGAAGAACACTTAAACAGTGACTTTGGAAAACTGCAATATAATATTGTGCTCTTTACAGTGTCACCTAGAAGACACGTATCACAATGTAGTTTACATGCAACTGTCAGGATTATACTATATCAATGTAACAAGAGTTGAACTGTTTGTGCCATTAACATTTTAGAATGAATTTCCTTTATTTTTGCTAGCATTGTAGTTAATTATAGTATCCCAGCTCATGAGTTGGGTTACTATAGAATTGGACCAGGTCAGGTTTGAACTGGACCAAAGACTAAATACACAAGGGAGGAATTGTGATAACGAGGGACAGGTGAAAACAATCAGGACGGGGCAGACAATCACACAGGCGGGAAAACACACAAAGGCTGGATGTGAAGTTATCTGCACCGAAAGAGGAGGGGCGTTTCTCAAACCGGACCCTTCCCACTAAACTCCGTGATGGTTTGTAGTCACGCTCACAGCTGAATGAAGCCCCCTTCTTTAAGGTGTAAGTGGTAACAGTGGTAAGCTTTGGTACTAACTTCCCTCTCTCTGACGGAAACCATCGTAACGTTTCGTAACCATGTTTCCGTATCAAGCAGAGGGGATGTTCACAGTATTAAAAATAAAAAGAATATGCAACATACAGAGAAACTAAAAATAAAAAAAATAAAGCTTACTTCTGTGGTGGCATTTCTTCTCTTTTTTTGTAAAGATGTGGTGCCTTCAAATGGGATCGTGTTTACGAGAAAGAGGTCGTGTGTGTTCACGAGAAGAGTCCGAACGCCCCCCCTCTTGTGGTATTCACAACCTCGTAAGTGGTAAGTTTCTGAAAGCTCCGAGTTCACGAGTTGTGGCGTGTTTGTTGACGTTGTCAGAAATAGCGGAGGCCATGGAGGTTAATTTTTCGGTGCATAATAAATTAATATATTGTAATCTTAGTCGTATATATTTACTGCAATATGTTACCCATTCAGTAGACATTTCCAGTAGCTGTTTTCAACATATTTAAAGATTGGATTGCAACTTTAAAGACTCCCCACAAATGTATCTGTGTTGCAGCAGACAATATGTTGAGGGGAAAAACATCCCGGATATTTTTTGCCATAAACACAAGGTAAGTGCTGCTGCTGCATATAAATAGCATCATTCCATGCCAACCATCATTACACACCAGCATCATTAAACATTGCCTCAGTCAATCAGACGTCCGCAGAGAGCCTCTGGACAGCGTTCGTAATGCCACAGCGGGTAGACTCCGAAGCCTGCAGCTGTCTGGGGTCTGCTGTTGGATATTTTCGTCCTTGCACGGCCGTAATGTAGGTTTATAGATAATAAAACGACAACTGGACAATGTTTATTTTGTCCTACAAAAGATCAACACCCTCATGTTCAGAGGTTATAGCTACAGTTTATCTTATTATATGATGAAATAGATCCAGCTCATAAAAATGATTCATTCTGAAATGAAGTGTCCCCCTTTGCAAACACTCACATATCTATCAGAATATAAAATTAGGAGGCAATTTTCCAACATTTATATAAAACATTTTTCAAACATATCGACCGTTAGCAAAGCCCTGACCCCCTTAGTTCCTCTGCACTGCTGCTTCCAGCATACGAATTGATTTCGTGCTGACCATCACGAAAAAAATGTGAAATTCATGTCTATGTACACAAATCAATACATTAAATTATTTATTATCTTATCTATTTCATGAACTGCCGTGCCATTGGGCTGTATCATGACGCAGGGAATGTCCTTAAAATGTTGTGCTATTTATAGGCCTTCCCATGAGATCAGGTTGAGTATACGGTTCTCAATGAGTTGGTGGAAAATACTACTCCGGCAAACTTTTTAATGTTTAGCTGAATTGTTTTATAAAGAGTAACCAAGGTCTTAAATATGCACTTTATGCCTACATACATGTCAGGCTGAAAACAATAAATCTAAACCTACATGTTTGAGGTAAAAAAAAAGTCCTCACTAGATGATGATCCATGTAGTAGTAAATAAGTAGTGTATTGTTGGGGAGAAATCCAAAGCTTGACAGACTTGCTGTGCCTAGTCACGGTTGCTAAACTATGACTCCACAATCGGTCAACTGAATTAATATAAAATAAAATATACCACTTTGTTCTTCTCATAACACATAATGTTGCTTGTTGAGTGTTTATAGCGCCCTGAGCTCCTAAATACACCGTGATATGTTGTGCTAAACCCATAGACGACTGTAAACTCCTCAAACAGAGAACTTGAGGCTGCATTGCAATCCTCAGAGAAATCTCAGATTAAGCACCGCAGCTTGATGTGCTTCCACTGTGAGAGGTTACGTGATTGCATTTCACTCTCCAATGAATTGGACATTTTCTTTTGCCATTACTCAAACTGTGGCAGATGGGAAGTGAAGTCATCAGCATGCGACGCCTATAACGCCTGAACTCAGTTGATGTATTCTGAGACGGGTCTGTTGCTATAATCGGACCTAATGGAAACAGATGTTGTGTTCCATGGGACATGGCATCTCTAGCACAGCGTGCTGGCTGCCAGGCGCTTGGTGCACGAGAGACATCTTGCTGCTTTTCATCTCCACACTCACTTCACATCAGAAATAATCCTTGTCGTAAATAACATCCCTACTCACTAACTGAGGCAAAGTGCAAAACAAGAAAGGATCCGCAAATACATCACACATACACACACGAATCCATGAGGAGATTTCATACGCGCTTTCTCTGCACATGCAAGAACACATGAAAGAAACAAATTGTTTTTCTCAATAGCCAAGACATAGCTGCACACAAAATTACCTCTGAAAGGCCAGGGGAGAGGCAAAACAATTTCCTGACAAGTGCAAAAACAGTGGGTGCAAATGCGGGGGTTGAGAGACAAAGAATATTATTATGCATAGCCAGTATGTTGTCTAGGAAACTCTAATTGGAAGTAATTTTGCACTCCGTTCTAATAAAGCTAATGGAAGCAGAGGTATCATATCATACTCTGGCACATTCCTCTTTTTATTAGCTTGAATCTCTGGAAGCAGGGTGTGTCTCTGTTGCCTATTCACTGGCTGTGCTGTCAGCAACCCTGAAAAGGCTCCTATAGATGCAGCGATGGAAGTCAGGATGGAGGAGTCAAAACTCACCGACGACGGTGCATTCAAACGGATGACATCCCGACTCCGTCGCGAACCGTAAAGAAGGCGCAATTGGCAAGATGGAATCCATTATCCCCTCCTCTCCACTCCAAATGAGGCATCGGCAAGCACTTAGAGCTCTCCTCAATGCCTCGTGAAGACATCTCGCAATCAATGGGCTTTAATCACGTCCATTTTCCCCTCAACAAAGAGGAGAAAATGTCTCAAGCTCAATCGACGCTAATAACATTGAAAGGGAGCAAGATGTTCACGTGGCTGGGCAGGCAGCATTTGGGGAACAGTGAAAGGAGTGAAGGGGTCATAAGTTCATCATGCTGCAATTATCCACAATGTTGTCATTAGACCAAGGTCTGTGAGCCCTGCACACACTGTAGGTTTTAGCCAGACACATTAAGGCAGAAGAGCTCCACAAATATCACATATAACACCCATAGCCCTGTCAAGCTGCCTTCACATGATAAGAAATGTGCTCTTCGCTCACCGCAGAGCTTTGCAGAAGCAAAGCACAGCGCAGGTATAATATGTCATGAAGTGCGCAAGGATTCACTTTTTCCAGGCAACAACAACAGCTGGTATCTCATTGGTTGCGCTTTGAAAGGTCAGCGGTAATCAAGGTCAAAGTTGAAATAATTTTAACTCTGAGCGGTGAGCCACACCAAGGGGTAGCGCTTCCACCTAGTCGGGCGGCACCGCTCTCCCTATAGGAAAACAATGGCACGGCCAGCACAGAGCGATGTTACCACTGATCATGTGTGGTGACTTTATGATGTTTCTAACATGTTAGTCGTAACAATTGCCAATGTGAACCCAGCAGACAAGGAGCAACATTAGCATTTGGAGTCCTGATGAATATTTTGGTCTCCACCAACTCTGAGAAAATGATCAGGGATGTTTGACTTTCTTCACCAGCTATTGGAGAACTAGCCAGTTAGCTAGTCGGTTTAACTACCTATTGCTGCTGGAAACAGGGTTAAGACTGAAATAGAGCCAAACAGATCCTGGATTTTTATGGCCAGTATCAATTTGAGGTTAAAAATGCAATAACTATATAGGCTATTTTACAATAACAAACCTATTTGCCCAAGATTTTTGATCAAAGCCCGACTAGCAGCTTCCCCCTGCTTTCTGTCTCTATACTAACCCAAAGCGAACTGTTTGCTGGCTTTCATCTAGCTCTTGACAAGAAAGCAAGCTTTTGCTTTAAAGAGCTGTGACCAAGGTGAGTGGGACATTTTGCAGTTGAAAAATAAACTTGCTATTTCAAATCAACACTCTCTAAATTCAAACAACTCTTTGGCATTTCTGTGCTGCAATGTCTTCGTACTTATCTGCCGACATACATATCAGCAGATGTGTGCCATAAAATCAAAACATAAAGGTAAAAGAGGCTAAAAGATCCCTAGAGCTGCAGAGTATGGTTTGTCGCTGCCTCGTCACTTTTTAAAGGCACAGTGTGTAGCATTTTGGTGGATCTTTTGGCAGAGATGGAATATAATATTAATAAGTATGTTTTCTTTAGCGTATAATCACCTGAAAATAAGGACCATTGTGTTTTCGTTACCTTAGAATGACACGTTTATATCTACAGCGCGGAGAGCCATTCACATTTTCGCATCAGCCACCGTAGTTCTCCTACACGCTTGGCACACGGAAGAAGTTTCAGTTGGTTGCAATCTGCAATCTCACCGAGGTGGGCCTTTCCCGTCAAAGACCAAACATCTACGTATAAGATTCTGAAAGGCATACGTTAACCAAAATAGGCCATGCACCACAGTTTAATCCTACAAGCCTTATACATCATCATCAGACATGTATATTTATCTTCTTTCCTCACTCTTGTTCAGCTTTGTTGACCTTGTTTTTAGCTGCATTTCTATTTCCGTCGTACAATGAGAGCAAATTAACCAGAGTCAGATTCCTGGTAGCCTATGTGTGTAGGTCTACTCATACCTGGACAATCAAGCTGATTCTGATCCAACAAGACAAACATAAACAGCATAGCATAGCCTGGCACGGCGGCCACATATTCACACACACAGTTTAATCAAGCGTATGGATAGATCACCTGCATTAACGTTAAAAAATACAATTTGACATAGCCTGGCACGGCGGCCAAATATTCATACACACAGCTGGCAGCAACATCAGCATAAAATCCAATTTGTACACCGAACATAAACTATACCCAATAAAGAATAATAATGAAATAGGCCATTAGTCTATAATTGTAAATTAGCTTACTTTTGACGATTCCAGCAGGAGACGACGGGGCTTCTTGGTGTTGAACACTGAAATGACTTTATAGTCCCTTTCAAAGGTGCGCAGGGACAAAGAGTTCAGTCTGATGTGATGCCCTGATGCCAGTTTTTATCCAACTGACAGTTGGAAAGAGTCTTTCACCAGTAGGCCTTGTTATGGGTAGTGTGACGAAGGCAGTTCACCCTGAACACTGAAGTGCTATCTTTAGCAACAAAGAAAACCTACAAGTTACACAATTACGAAGCCAACTAGGGCACCAAGGCTACTAATACAACTCTAGATCACAGCTTTAACACAGAGGTTTGGAGGCCAAGGACAGAACAAGGCTGCTGTCAGACTACCTGAGCATTTTTAAACTGCAGAGATAATTGTTTGACCAATCAGCAGCCGACAAACCCCAGACCGAACCCACACCTCCAGCCAGTTAGAGAGAGAGCGCCTAGATGGGAAACAAAGATCCTCACCAGGCAAAGACACTCACTCTCACACAAAACACAGCCACACAAAGATCCTCACATCACGAGGGCGAGTGACACCGTCTGTACACTGAGTGAAAGAGGAGGGGCTGCTGTGAAATGCACTACCACTTTATGGTCGTAGTCAGATAATTGAAACAGTGCTGACTGCTATTCACTGGATGAGCCAGCAAAAAAAAGGAAGCCTTCTGATTGGGTGGGCCACTGAGTGCCAAGTGGGTGGACCCAGGCCCACCTAGGCCCACCCAAAGCTACGCAGCTGACACTGCGCCTTTAATATATAAAACGTATTGATTAGTGGAGCTTTGAAAATACAGTTTGACATGTTTTTAAGTCTGATGTCGAATTCACAGTGTTCATTTCAACACCACGGCTTCGAACTGTCCATTGAGTGAGTGGCTGATTATTGATCGCAGGTCATGAATACGTAATGCAGTGTGGAATTCACTTTGGGCATCTGAGGCCACTACTGTGAGAGAACAATGATCCGTCACAATAATACCTCTCTCCACCGTGACAAATAACAGCGAGAGACAGAAGAAAAGAGAGATAATAACAACAACCCTCTGCCTAAGCCTTACTAAATATCAGCCCGACACAATCACGCTCAGTTTTAAAATGGCATGCTGCTGAGGCAAAGCTCAATGATGTTATTCATTAAATCACAGTCACCTTATTATTTTTTAATCTGCTCTCCTCAGTTTCTGGGGCTGCAGTTGATTAGTATTCACTTATGAATTAAAAAATGAAGGTGTGTCTGCCCGAGTATCCCTGGCTGGTTGCCTTGCACAAATTTAGATCAGGCTAGTAACCTGCATTTCAAGTGCATTCACATTTTCTGGCATGTTTTCTGAAGCAGTTTATTTGAAGAGCATTTACACCTTTAGTTTAGTGAGAACAACACCTCAACTCAGCTAGCACCCAATAAACACTTTTTTTTGTAATGAGTGAGAAGGTCAATCTAGGAAACAACCTCAACGTTTTGGAGGGTCATTTTGTTGTTAGAAAGATGTTTATTTTAACATCTGATAACCAACACATCTTCACACGCTAAAAGTCTGACATAATGTACCAAGGGCAGAAAGTCACTGTAGACATCTACATCATTTTGTGTGTCTCTGCTCATTAAAGTTAGATTTCGTGTCTGAGATATCGACACAAACAAACGGTGAAGAGCAGAAAGTTTGATCGCGCATTTGATCATCTTAGATAACTACAACTTAGGAATACAGAAGGAACAGTTTGTTGAGTCCTGCCAATGTTTGAGATTGTTACAGCTGTTCATCACGCCTCTTTTATTCATCACGGGTGCCGTATTAGACTTCCGCAAAGGATACACCGGTGTATCCTCGCTTATAGCTCCTCCGGAAAGCCGCCTCGCTCCTCGGGATGCTATTTAGGAATTGGGACGTCCTTCAAGATGGAGCGCTGACATCGATTTCCGGGTCACAAGTTCAAGGAGCGAGGAGACGAGGAAGCCTAACTGTCTCCCAAAAAATTACGTTCCCATACAACTAAACTGCATAACCAAAATACATTTTCTCTCAGATTACGGTCGCAGTTTTAAACAGTTTTGAATGCGTGATTAACGTTGTAAATTGAAACAAAACAAAACGAAAACGTAACAAAACTATTTAGTTAGGTTCAGGCAACAAAACTACTTGGTTAAGTTTAATAAAAAACATCATGGTTTGGCTTAAAATTACTTAAAAATAAAGCATAATAAATTGTCGTTATAAATAAATTGTGTTTGTTGGACCCAACCACCTCCCCTCCCACCCACTAGTATTGAACTTTCTCACTCGTTATCATTCAATAACGTTTTTATTCAACGTATTTTCATTGATGATCGCTCGATATATTATGTCACCTGCTCTGCGCGTCGCTCGTTGTATTACGTCACTCGCTGCGGCCGTCCGCAGACTTACAGTACAAAGGTATTTTTGATACGTCGTGTGATACGTGAAAGACAAATGTAATCCGCGACAAAATACGTTTCCTTCCAAACGTAATTGACAGTGCAGTTTAGTTGTATGGGAGCATCATTTCAAGGAGACAGGGCTGAACTCGCCCTGTCATTTCAGATCCAGCCCCTCCCTCCTGCTCTGAAGTAACCACTTTCCCGCCTTTTCTTGACCTTACAAGCCCACTTACACACCTGCGTCCCGTTTCCCTAATCAGTCTTTTAGTATTTATACCGGCCCATCTCCACTCATTCCTTTACAGACTGTCTAGATTGCATCAGCCATAGCTTTCCAGCCTGTCTGATCCACAGTTTGATGATTCTCTGAGCCGTTACAGTGGGCTCCTCTTACACTTTCGTACAGATTAAACAAATTTGATACAACGTGTTAATTAATGCGCTTTAGATGTGCCAGAAGGTGAATTATGTTACCTTTGGGGAGTCTCAGGCGAGCTGTTCCTCCCTGTTATCTGCTGGCGGTAGCCTGATATTCTCAGACATGATAGATTCTCTCATCTAATGTCAAACTATTCCTGTAAGAGTAGGTGTGAACACATCTTTATATCCACATCTGATGAAGCTCAGGAAACGGAGGAGTCTTGTTTTCAGTCCCTTTAAGGTCGCTGCATCAAAATATAGCACTGGTCGAAGGAGAGATGAATTGTTTGTAGGCAGCATCTTCCGTAAACCCACCTGCCTCCCACAAGGCAACGCGTAATCTGTCTTTTCAAGGTGGAGGCCTCTCCCATGGTGATGGAGCACCTCGAGGAGCCCCATGAATGCAAAAATTGCATGACAAACTTCTTCTGAATAGCTATTTTCAGATGACTGCGCGGTCCATCTTTCAATCCCCCTCCAACCTTCCCCCAGGTTTCTCTTTATCTCCGAACTCCTCTGAATAAGATATGCAGAAAGCTGAGACGCCTCTCGAGAGGTTACAGAGGAAGCAAAGTTTTTGATTCCTTTGGGGACCTTGTGCGGAGAGACTGAGATGGCTCACAAGATATCTTTCTCTTATCAGAGCAAATCTTATCAGCGGGAAGAGTGATCTCACTTCTCCGACTGGACGCCAAAGTCAGTGTGAAGGTTGTTGCTCCGAGCTGAGAGGATATTAGTAGACGTGCTCTTTGTCGAAAAGGCAAAATCACAACGGAATTCATTCACAGTTTTCAGACGTTGTTGTGCGATAAGAAAATAAAAATAAAATTGGTGTCAGGGGTGTCAAAAATGAATTCAGATTTATACAATACCTCTAATGAGTGAAAGAAATCCACAAACATGCACTGACCTTGAAACAACAAAGAGCCGAGGTCATCTTAGACCGTCTGGTTGTAAAAGCTTGTTATTGTCTCCAATCGCGGGTGTCATTCTGAATAGCAATTTAAATGGCACGACACAAAATGCCACACAAGCATTAGTGCTGGTATTCATGCAAACAACAGAATACATTTATTATATCACACTAACATTTTCAAGTCATGGGGTTACGAATTCTCTTGATGCTTTTTCCTTTTGTTTCCTAAACTCTTTGTTACCGTCTCCCCTGTTGAATTATTCATATCAAGATGGTGGTTTGGCTCTGTGTCGCTTGCTATCTCATCCTCTATCACTTCTTTGGGAAGCTGATTGGTCAAAGACATCTTCATAAATCCCATAAGCATGTCTGCAAAAACTGGAATCAGGTTGCCATGCTGAAGCTAGATGCTTTTATGCTGCACATGGCTTATTCCCTGAGTTATAAAAGAAATATGCCCAAGAGAGTGTTCTTTACAGTGATTATGACCACTCCGGCACTTGTAGCTAGTAGTTCCACCACTAGTGCCAATAATGGCAGTGAAAAACTCCCTCTTGGGGATTTTTGCTTTGCAATTGCCTGCCATTAGTTTGCCATTCCTCTTACAAATCATCTATTCTGTATGTCAAGGACATAGTCATACTGACCGTGGCTACTGTTATGGCCTGTGCTCAGCCAAGGCTGGATTACTATGTATGCGACATGACAGGGGAACAGGACATGACTGCCTGAAGTCATCCATAGGTAGATGACTAATACAGAGGTTGTCAGTGGACGGCAGAATATTAGAGCTATAATGTTAAGACCTTTTTAAGGCAGAACAGGTCTTGAGGGTTGTGACAGCTCAGTCGCACAGCAATTGAATATATTGATTCGTGTACATAGAGACAAATTCCCCATTTTTTTCCCCGTGATGCTCAGCACCAACGTAATTGTGAATGTAGGGAGGAGGTCGGGGTACTTGAGTTACAGCACTTCCGGAGTTATTTTAACTCAAACCACAATGTTTTCCCAAACCTAACTAAGTAGTTTTGGCACATAACTTCCGAACTTAAAGGGACTATTTGTAACTTTCAGAAATGCTTCTTAACAGCGACACCTGTGGCCGTGAAATCAACGAAAGTCAGCGTCGGGCTCGCGCTTGCTCGCTCTAAATATACCTGAACGAGCATCGCTCAAAACAGTGAGGCGACACACGTCAGCTAAAAGCACAATATCACTCTATATTTCAGCTGCTTGGCAGTAATGTTAGCTGACCAGACGAAGGTCTCTCCATGAACATGATTTAGATCTGATCCTAGTGTTGGCTTTTCCTGCCTAAGTGCAGGCTGAAGCAGCGGGGCTCTGCAGCGTGTCTCCCTGCTCTCTCCGCCCGCAGCCGGAGAGAGC